>JZKD02S1630270.1:341209-359357 GCA_000966675.3 Picea glauca
CCTTATTTTTAGGGTTAACCACTTTCCATAAATATTCCTTCTTGATTTTGTCACCTTATTTTATCATTTCTTCTTTTAGGTCACTTTGACTTCTTTTACTTTGGGGGCTTCAAGCTTTCATGTGGGGGTCCTTCATCTTTGTAAGGCTATAACTCTCGAACCATGAGGAGTTATGTGACGTTCCACATACCACCAGAAATGGGATGACAAGCACTATCCATCTAGGATAGTTTCACCAAAAATTTCCTTGATCTTCATCTCATTATTCCTCATACAAGAATGGGTCCTCCAAACTTTCTTCTAGGATAACTCAATCTGTAAAGCGTCTTCCTATGAGGGATTTCACCATAAGGGGACCACTTTGGAGTTCATCCGTTTGTACACCTTATCAATCATGATAAGTCAATAATGAGTCATCTATACATTTTTCCAACAATGCATCATATACCAATGGAGCCACATCGATCCATCTTCATCATGTATCAATGAAAACTCATTGATCCATCTGCATCTATGCATTCTCATTTAGGACAATACATATTATATTACATAAATCATCAATCAATCAATCCTTTGACATCAGTCAATCACTTGAAATCAATCAATGACATCAATCAATCAAACTATTGGCATCAATGACAACATGATCCAACAGCTTCATGTTGCAGGATTTTACGAAGGTCATATTTATTATTCATGTGAACTTTATTTTTATTTTTATTATTTTATAGAGAGATAAAATTTGACCACTAGCATAGTTTAGACTTAAACCTTAAATTTTGTACTGGGTGACATTTAATTAGGGAAATTGTTTTAAAAATACTTAACATGTTATTCATCCTAAGGACATCTAGGTTCATTCCTCTATCATCAACAACATGAAGTTCCCTTCAGGACGCATTAGGGTATCCAAGGGTGCCACTTGCCTCATCTGTTCCCTTGCGCGACATGCCCTTCAGGATGCACTACGTGCTCCAAGGGTGCCACTCACCTCTTAATATATTTCCTTTGCAGGACATTCCCTTCAGGATGCACTACGGGGTACAAGGGTTCCACTCGCCTCTTGAATGATTTGGTAGCCATCAATAAACCCTGGAGTCAATACTCCATTAGGTGAACTTGTGGGAGACTAAGGGCATCTAAGGAATAAGGTCTCTACCTTATTGTGCGCCCCTTATAATCATCGTGAACGACTATCGCAATCTACCCTCACGACATCGTGGGTCCTCTCGAACTAGGTAATCATTAACCTACAGTTCAAGCCACGGTGGGAGTGCTAGTAGGTTGTGACAGGGTTGTTGTCCACACCTCTCCCTCAACATCTCTGTTAGTCATGCGTGACCCCTTTACTCCATATGTGAGTCTGGTTGACAAGCTATCGTCAACCTGCATCATCAACAAATCATGTCAGAACATATCCATATCATATCCTCTAATCAGAATCACTAAAATCCCATTGAAACAATCAAACCCCAATGGTACAATCCCCAACTCGATCTTCTAGGTCTGTAATCCTGCACACTTAATAAAACCGAGTCAATAGCACATATCTATGTCAATGCAATAAAACAACATGTCATCAACCCATAACACCTCATAATCAAAATAAAAAAGTTTTAATAGCATAATAATCCAGATCACTTGCGAGAAAGTGTCCTCAAAGAATAAGTTCGCTCAATGCGCCAGAGTAGGATGTTACATACACCACCTCTTGGTATAAAATTCATCCCAAAGTTTCATGGTAAAAATTTCGAATAAGTGTATCACCGTATCATAAGTCTATCTGTCAAACAAAAAGGAAACTGTTGGCGCATATCATATGCGTCCTCCTAGGTCGCCGAGTGCGGACTATAATTGTCCCACTGGACCTTGACTTGATTTATCATTTGACACCGTAGCTATCGAACGTGATGATCCAAGATGCGGACTGGCTCCGCCGTGAGTGCCCCCTCATCCAATACCTACCAGGTGCTCAATTCAAAACATGTGTAGGATCACTAAACCAAATGTCTCAAACGGAGACGTAAAATACAATATGAAAAATGCCTCAAGAATCAGACAAGGGTAGTTAATAGGCCACGAGCCTCTCCTTTCCACAATATCATAGTTTACCACGAACCTAAGAGATAGTTTATCCCCTTTTTCCAACTAGATCGAACTCTTATGAAGTTTCAACCGCAAGAATACTCGATCACCACATCGTAACTATGGTCGACACGACGCACATCGGCATAACTTATTTTGTCGATCCTACGCTTCTTTAATCCCTTGTATTATTATTTGCTAGGGATGATTTTAAGGATGGAAATTTGTTTTAAAATGTAGAAACCTTGGCGAATCTTACTAATCCTTCATATGCCAACTATAAATGTTTGGCGATATTTTTGTAAAAATATTCAAATTTATAAGGATTTTATACAGTTTTTATAATTTTTTGGCGATTTTTAAGGTAAAATAATTTTATCCTATAGAATTTAGGTGAATCATTTTTAAAATAGCGAATCTCATTTTTGGAAACACCATGGAAAATTAGCCCATGAGCGAAATTTAGCCCCTAAAATCATCCATGTAATGTTTGCATTTGCTCTTCCATTTCTTGGATTGCTTCAGGTCCCACTAGGACCCTATCGTCAAACTGATCCAAACTCAAGGCATCCGACATGATCGCTCGTAAAGAGACTCGAAAGGCGCCATCTTAATGGTGCTCTGGTAACTATTGTTGTAAGCGAATTCTACCCGTGGCAAGAATTCTTCCCAATGATATGTTGTAGGCATCACATACATGTGCAACATCTCCTCCAAGGTCTAGTTCATTCATTCGGTCTTACCATCAGTCTACGGGTGATACCCAGTACTAAATTTAATTTGGGTTTCCACAACCTCTTGGAAACTTGTCCAAAATCATTCAGTAAACACCGATCCTTGATTGGATATAATCCTCTTAGGCATGCCATGCAACCTCACGATCTCACTGATGAAAACTCTAGCTATGTCAGGTGCCTGATACATCGTACGCACAAGAATAAAGTGATCACTCTTTGTCAGAGTGTCTACTACTTCAAAAATCAAGTCATGTCTCCTTCTTGTCAATGGAAATCCAACAATAAAATCCATCAAAATAACCTCCCATTTCGATTCTGGAATCGCATGCGGTTGTAGTAATCCTACTGGGTGTCTATGTTTAGCATTTACCTGCTAACATTCTATAAATATGGCCACATAGTTGACTATGTCTTCCTTCATTCCCTTCCAGAAGAATAAGGTTTTAAGGTTTTCCCTCATCTTCGTGACTCTCGGGTGATCCATGTAAACTGTTCTATGAGCCTTGCTTAGGATCAACATCCTCAACTCGTCGTTCAGTGGTACATAGATCCAATTTTTTTAAACCTCAATAAACCATCGCTATCAAATGAAAATCCTTCAAATCGTGGTACCATCATTGTGTTTTGGTTGATAAAACCCTCGACTTCTTTGTACCATTCATCAACACGCTGTAAAGTTAGAATCCTTTCACGTAGATTCGTCTAAAGAGGTAGCACCGAAAAGATGCGTGGTCTCCAACTAAATGCATCCACCACTTGGTTCACTATTCCTTTTATGCAAGTAATCTCGAAGTCGTACTCGCTAAGAAATTCCGACCAACGTCGTTGTCGTGCATTCAGGTTGCTTTGGGTAAAGATGTGTTGTAGTCCATAGTGGTCAGCATTTAGTTCAAATTTTCATCCAACAAGGTAGTGTCTCGAAACCTTCAAGGCATAAACGATGGCTAACAACTCCAAATCGTGCATCGCGTAGTTCTCCTCATGCCTTCTCAGTTTCCTTGAAATGTAAGCGATCACTCATCCATCTTGCATCAACACTCTGCCTAAGACTTCTTTGGATGCGTCAGAGCATACCAAGAAGTCTATGTCCAGGTCCAAGACCTTTAGTATCGTTGTTGTTGTCAACAACTCCTTGAGCCTTCGAAATGCTTCCATGCATTTCTCGGTCCCAACAAACTTCTTATTTTTCTTCTGCAATTCTTTGATCAGATTTGCTATCTTCGAAAACCCCTCGACGACCCATTGATAGTATCCTGCTAAACCCATGAAGCTATGCACTTTCAGGGCATTCGTCGGCGTAGGCCATTTCATGATAGCCTCGACCTTTGTCGGATCCACGACGATGCCTTTGCCAAAGATGTCATGCCCTAAGTAGTGAATCTTCGATAGATAAAATGAGCATTTGAAAAACTTCCCACACAATTTGTGCTCTCACGGACATTGTAGTACCAAGCGCAAGTTCTCTTCATGCTCCTTCGTCATCCAAGAGTATATCATAATATCATCAATGAATACTTGGATGAACTTGTCCAAGTACTCACGGAACACCCTATTCATCATCTCATAAATACCCCTGGGGCGTTTGTCAGTCCAAACGGTAAGATAGTAAACTTGTAATGCCCAAACCTCATCTTAAAGGAAGTCTTAGGGATTTCATCCTCCTTGATCTGTAACTGGTGATACCCTGATCGCAATTCGATTTTGGAGAACACTGTCGCCCCCCTTTATTTGATCGAACAGATCATCAATTCTCAGCAACGGATACTGATTCTTGATCATGGAATTATTCAATTGATGGTAGTCAATGCAGAGCCTCCATGAACCATCCTTGTTTCATATGAAAATAATAGGTGCACCCCACAGTGACACACTAGGACGTATCAGTCCCAGGTCCAACAACTCCTTCAGTTGCATTTTCAACTCTTGTAACTCTGAGGTCGACATCCGATAAGGAATTCTTGCTATTGGTTCAATCCCCAATTTTAGGTCTATGGTAAACTACAATTCCCTCTCCAGCGGCATCCCAGGTAACTCCTCCATAAATATGTTCGCAAACTCTCTCACCACCGGAAGGTGTTCTAGACCTTCCGCTACTCCCTTCTCGTTTAATGCAAGGATCACGTAAAGCTTGCACCCCTTGCACATGCTCTTCCGTAGCTGTAAGGAAGAGATGAACCTCAGGGAAACTCCCTGGTTCTGTCCTACAATCACTCGTCTCTGTCCCTCATCATTGACCAGGCTCAACCGTTTCATCATACAGTTGAGTATCACCTCATGCGATTCCAACCAGTCCATACCAATGACGACATCATAAGATCCTAAGATCATGACGTACATGCTGGCCCTAGTGACAAACTCTCCTAGGTTAAGGAAACATCTCGTAACCTTTCCTCCAACCTTTTGTTTGGCTCCCGAAGCCATCTCCACGAACCTAAACTCATCATGTTCGACTGCCTTTACCTTAATCCTATTTAGCATTGCACCAGAAATTAAACTCTCGGTAGCACCGAGATCTATCAACATACTAAGGGTATGGTCGACGATGGTACCTATCATCTCGAGCATAGTCGACTGATGCTTTTCTAGGAGGTTATTCACCACTACATGTATCCAATGGGCCTTGCCCATATCTCCCACGGTAGTGGGTCCGGCTAATCCGGATGCTCTTGTCATCTTCACAGGGTCGTCGGGCTAGAAATGTGGCTCCCCACATTCCAACATACTTTCTTTTGTCCAGTAATCTTGGTAACCGAAGTAGAAGTTGGATTCTATCACTAAGGCCAACCCAAACTGGTTGATCATAAGTTTCTCCTTAATTTGGGTGCGGAGCATACCGAAGCAGCTCCAAAATGGGCCTTATACTCGGGGCCCCTGCGTCTGCCTTGTCGCAAGGTGTCGAACTCGTTGAGTTGACGCTCAATGAAATTCTCAGAAAGATACCTCTCCTGGAACCGTTCCTCGAACAGTTCCCATGACACATCATCGACGGTCATGTTCAAAAGGGGTAGGAGTGTCTTCTGCCTTAAAGAACGCTCCCCTTAAGTGGAAAGACCACCGTGTGGACCTTCATGCTATAGGTCGTATACACGAAGTGTGAATCACACACCTTGCTCTACAACTATTTTTCAATGAAACCACCGTCCATGACACTCATGGACGCTAGAACTCATCTCTCTCGAGATCTTAGAGGGTGCTAACGACACTATCTATTGCATGTTGTGGACCCTTAGGGGCGCCCTCTAAATGCGATCTCCACGAGGACATGTTAAGGTTTTTACTTAATGCAAGGGTTAAAACTCATGGGTTATTGCAGTGGTAAGCCTGGTGATCCACAGTCGTAGGGTTGAACCCGCTCTGATACCATATGTAACGAACCCTATCGTATGGCTCCAAGCGAAGAAGAAAGTGCAATTTTTTTTTTTTTTTTAGAGAGATAAAGAAAAACACATACACAACCAATGGCTCGAAGCATCAATGAATTCTCTAAAGGGGGTCATCTAAAGGAAAATTTTATTCAAAGATTGATTGAGCTAAGTTCATAATCCTTCTACAGGATTTAAATAAACTCTTTTCAATACTCCTATTATTCTTCGAGGTGTTCCTATAGAAAGAACTTATGTAAGGAACCCATTGGATGTTGATAGTCTCCTGGCTTTAGGCTAGCATGAAGGATTAACAACTAAAGTGGGTATCCCTCACTAGTCAAGATATTCTTTTTAGTATCAAATCACTCCAATTAAACATTTTGTTTTAAGAGACAACTAAGATACCCACTTAGTAAAGATATTCATTTAATCTCAATCACTCAAGGTTAAACATTTTGTTTAAGGATCGAATAATTGATTGAATCAAATGTAGAGAATTAAACTGCAACCTTATTATAATCACGGACAACTAAGAGACATAAGGAACCAATTATGACAAATTTCATAAGAACAACTACTTCAACACCAAAAGAGTGCTATACATTGATACTGAACTATTAACAACAAAAAAATATCCCCAAATAGGAAAAAAATGTGGTAGTGTTTTAACATTTAATGCCCAAAATGAAGGCATACTAGTATTCAATAGTTCAAGTTCATTCCTGGATCCCTAAGGGAGAACTTCAAATGTTTCAAGCGTCAAAGGATATTAATCAAAATGTGTAAGTAGAAGTGTGAATCTCCGGTGACTATGCATTCAAGTGATAGGTCATATAGCAGCCGAATATACATAACAAACTGAAATTTCACTCAACTTAAGGTAGAATAAAGTAAGGTCGCATTCAAAGATCAGGAAAGACACAGGTAATTTCATAGAGTATCTCCGCCATCAGTGAGCATTTTTGTAGAGGAAAGACGCAGGTACAGATGTAGGGGATCAAGTCGTCATGCAACTGATGACACCACAGAACAAAGCTAGTAAATTGTTGGGTTAAAAATAAGGAGGAGGGTATCACTGTGGCATCCAAACGACTCACTATCATCACAAACACTCACTGAGAAAGAAAAATGACGACTGGAAAAGAACAAAGAAAAAGGGCAGTTATAGAAGGAACAGAAAACACAGCCTTGTCCTTTCATTCTGAAACGTAGTCGGATCATACATAGTTGGGTACATAGTCAATGTAGAAATCAATCACCGACCCATCATTTAAAACATCATCATTCATAGGTAGAGTTATTACATCAAGAAATGAGAACACATACTGTCATTACAACTTAAAAACACCATCCTTAATGCCAAATGGTCTGGTTAGTAGCCAAAGTAAATTCAATGGGCATTACCAAGTCTCAAAATTTAACAACAATTAGTCTTTAGCCAGATTCCCACGCACATCCCACCCATAAAATCTCTTACCATTTATCAAATTTCAATTTCTGAAAACATATGCATTCATCTTGAATTGATCTGATGCATAGAGGAAAATTGACACGGAAAAAAAAAAAAAAAACAAATCGATTTCATTACAGAACTCATAATCTAAACCTTTCATCTCAACGCTGAGGAAAATAATGACCTTGGGCATCCTCATAAAATTGGTATGAGGATATCAACATTCATTTTACAGATTTAAAGGTGATATCAGACCTTATATATTGGACTTGTACACAGAGTTATAGTGAGATTAGAATGTGATTATTTTTCATTAAAGGAAATTAAATGCAAATAAGGATAGTGGATCACAACCATAATGATATGATCGTAGTACATTACACTGTCATAACAACCACCATGATAACATTTTTGTAATAAAAGTTAAAATTCACGGGAATTAAAAGGATAAAAAGAATGTTACCGAGAGATGGGTAAATCTGTAGTCAAGATTGGTAATCATCGCAGTCTAAAATATTAAGCAATACAACAATCAACAGTGGATTGTAAAACTGAGTAAAAAAAAAAAAAATGAATACATCCCTGTGCAAAAACGAATGCAACGCCAAGAGAGAGAATTCTATGTGAGAAGTAAAATCGCTAAGTAATATTTTTACATCCATTACATAATGACCATCGTATAAGTAAATAAAACAAGTAAATCCAACAAGAAACAAAATGCAGATTGAGGTTAAATATTTTTACATCTCGGGATCCCAATATAAAGATGATGACAACAGTAAGAGAACGTTAGGGCCATAAGGATAACTCATTGAAAGGATCGCAAGGATTCTATCAGTCAAGGAATTGAAAAATAAATAATAGTGCAACAAGATGATCCATACGCAAAGGTCGTACTGGAAGGCGCAGTTCAAACAATCAGGCAAGGACAACAACAACGGTAGACGACTGATAGGTTCGTCCTTTTCTTCATCATCCTCGCACAGAGAAGCAGGGCATTGAGATCCATAGGTCTTTTAATGCTAAAGTGACGACCGAAGATCAGGCTCCTGGCTGACTACTTAGGCGAGGACTGGTGATCTAGGGACAAAAGCTAAGCAAGCATGAAGGACACAATCAATCACAGCCAGGTGGTCAAGACATGCCAGAAAACGAAGGCCATGGGAGTCAACAGTCGTCGAGCTAGTCTAAGATAAGTTCAGCCATCAATCTAACATTCAATCTACTTACCTAGTCAACATCTCGATCGAAGCATAAAACCTACAACATCTATTATACAAAATGAAAAGAGAGTATCGTTTCCTTATTGTCCGCTCGGAATGACGTCCGTGCACTCTGTGCAACTCCCGCTCGTCGACCGTCGAGACTTCACCGATACCTCCCAGCCAATTCTAGGGGTACTCTTCTTCCCCCTTAGCCCCACAAGCCACAAAGGGGACACACACTCACTAACCAGAGATTTCGACTAGCTCCCAGCTCGCCTCGCAAGGTCGAGCTACCACTCCTCACCAAGATGGGTATCCCAGCTCCCACAAGTAAAATTAGTCAAGCAGATACTTATGCAGCATAACGTTACGAAAACAGAAGATGGTCCTTCATCCTTCTCATTCCTTCATTATATAGAGTTTCGAATTTCCTTTATTTTCTAAAATCTCATTTAATTAAAGTTTTAAAAATAAATTCCTAAAAATTCTTCTCTGTACAAGTGTCACCCATCCCCTACATTCCTCCATTAATTAATTTCTTTAATTAATTAATTATATTATTTCCCTCACCCACCTAGAGTTACTCCTAGAATCACTCCTAGGTGTCCCCAAATTCCCTTATATGTTTTAAAGGCTTTTCCTATTATTAAATTACTAATTCATTTTAAATTAGAAATCTCTCAAATGGTAGATTCTTCACTAAGTTGACTTTCTGCTTTTTCCCTTAAGTTCCCCTCTTTCCCTTTTTATGTTTAACTCTTTTCCTAGTTTCCCAATATTTTAGATTTTTTCCTCTTTCCCCTTTTTACTTAGAACTCAAAAAGGCAGGTGTGGAAATTAACCCCTTTTTCTCTTTTCTTATTTAATTAGTATATTTTAAATTATCAAAGTAATAAAACAATTAATTCCCTTTTTTTTTTAATTTTAATTCAACAGATTTTTTGAAACAATTAATTTCTTACTCCCTTCATGTTACAAGATTTTTCGAAGGTCATATTTATTATTCATGTGGTTTTTTTTTATTTTATTATTATTATCATTATTATTATTTTATAGAGAGATACAATTTGACCACTAGCATAGTTTAGACTTAAACCTTAAATTTTATACTGAGTGACATTTAATTAGGGAAATTGTTTTAAAAATACTTAACACGTTATTCATCCTAAGGCCATCTAGGTTCATTCCTCTATCATCAACAATGCGACGTGCCCTTCAAGATGCACTAGGTGCTCCAAGGGTGCCACTCACCTCATCTGTTCCCTTGCACAACATGCCCTTCAGGACACATTACGTGCTCCAAGGGTGCCACTCGCCTCTTAATATGTTTCCTTTGTGCGACGTGCCCTTTAGGATGCACTACGGGGTCCAAGGGTGCCACTTGCCTCTCGACTAATTTGGTAGACATCAATAACCCCTGGAGTCAATACTCCGCCAGGTGAACTTGTGGGAGACTTAGGGCCTATAAGGAATAAGGCGCCTACCTTATTGCGCGCCCCTTAGAATCATTGTGAGCGATTGTCGCAGTCTGCCCTCACAACATCGTGGGTCCTCTTGAACTAGGTAATCGTTAACCTACAGTTCGAGCCACGGCGAGAGTGCTAGTAGGCTATGGCAGGGATGATGTCAACACCTCCCCCTCAACATCTCTGGTAGTTGTGCATGACCCCTTTACTCCATATGTGAGTCTGGTTGGTAAGCTATCATTAGCCTGCATCATCAACAAATCATGTCAGAACATATCCATATCATATCCTCTAATCAGAAGCACTAAAATCATAGTGAAACAATCAAACCCCAATGGTACACTCCCCGACTCGATCCAGAGTCCAAGGGTTCCATCGTTTCCTCGACATCCTCTAGGTCCATAATCCTGCACACTTAATAAAACCGATTCAATAACACTTGTCTATGTCGATGCAACAAAACAACATGTCATCAACCCATAACACCTCATAATCAAAATCAAAAAGTTTTAATAGCATAATAATCCAGATCACTTGCGAGCAAGTGTCCTCAAAGAATAAGTTCGCTCAGTGTGCCAGAGCGGGATGTTACAATATTGATATAGAAGAGATGTTCAACTCTTTTTTGGTTTTTGTGATGATGATAAAATAAAATTTTTAAATTGATGTGACAATAAAATAAAACCTTAAAATGGAAGAGATGATCAAATCTTCTTTAATTTTATCATAGTCGTTAAAAAAATGCTCAAAGCTAGAAGATATATTCACCTCAAAGTTCATATACCCTTAATAAAATAAAATCTCAAAATGAAAGAGATGTTTTTAACTCTTCTTTAAGTTTGAGAACAATAATTTAAAAAAATATTCAAAATAAAAGAGATGTTCAATTCAACTTTAATTTATATAATGCTCGTAAAATGAAATAAAAATCGGAATGAGTTAAAATTTGAAACAGGATATTATTACAATAGAAAATATACAATATGTTTAAATTTTTTTTTAAATTAATGCAATATTATTAAAATAAAATTGAGGTACTTTCAATGCAAAATATAAAATTTTGGAATGTACATGTGTCACTTGTTTAAAGAAATCATAATGGTATTCCATCTTCAATTATTCGTTCATGATCGACTTTGGACATTTTCCATTTTCTACCTTTTGTTTTTTTTCTTGATTGAACTTCTATTAACTTTATGCGCGTTGCACATACCAAATGGCTATATTGACAACTTATGACATCTGACTAGTAGTCTTGAAAGTGAACATGAGTATCGGTTTGATGGGTTTCTTGAAAAAAATATCCTTTCAATACAATGGATCCTCTTTTATATATAAAACCGTTATCATCAAAATCTTCAAATAGCCTCATCTTTTGTTCCGTGCATCACATCAAATAATATTTCATGTTTTCTGTGTTGTGTACAGGTGCAACCATGGAAAAGACATGTCCTACAAATAATTGTATATATTGGACAAAAAAAGTTCGTGTTAGATTATCACAGAAGTACATCTACAAGTTATTTGAAAAAATTTAAAGATAAAAATTACCTTTTCTAACAAGATCAGAAACTCTATCGCCATCAACTGACACTATAGTTTCATTTGATTACATATTCTTCGAGATTGCAAGTGCCATTTTCCCTTTTACATTAAGTCTGGTATGTCTCCAAGCTTTAACATATTCTGCATTTTTGTTTTCGCAAATATCTATGGATTCTATGTCCTCTATGCAAACTAAACAAAAACAAGAATCATTTCTTCTATCAAATGAAAACACATTTTTATAACATTTTGTTTTAATTGAATGTATTTTTCGTGTCTCGGGTATTGTACTCGCATCATATTGGATTGATCTATTTACATCTTGGATTCCAACATACCAAAAAAACCTTCACAAGACAAAAAATTGTTAACTTGAAATCTCTCAAGAAAATGATTGAAGATTGAATATAAATGTGAACACGTTCAAATAAAAATATCCTATGTACATGTGTAACATTTATATATACATACACCTGCGCACATCCCTTGACAGATTATATTCATGGCTTAGCACCATTTTACACCATTCAACAACTTTTTCAGTGGATTTAAATCGATCAGCATGAGGGTTCATATGATACCTTCAAAGTGCTCATTTTACACATGCCCTTGCATCATCGTGCTCTCCTTTTCCATGACCAGTCTAAAAAAAATTCCAACAATGTGTAATGTTTGATTTTTTATGAAGACAACATAACCAGTAGAATGATCGTGAAGATTTGAATTGACCCGCACACCCATCTGACCATATCCAATGTCGATCGAATCTGATTTCACATTATTTCAATGAATCATAAAATTTATCAAAACAATGTTGTACATAATGTGTGTCATGTGCTCGATCATCACTTATATAAAAATGATATTCATTAATAACATGTCGATTGTCGTTGGTGCTTTCTATGTTATCAAGACTCTGTTGAGCATGTCTATATAGAATGTGGACAAATATCGTGACTTTACCATAATTATAATATTCACTATGCATTTCTTTTTGTGCAACGAATGTGTAATTCTCTGCAAAATCAATTACAAACAAAATTGTCCCCGGTGGAAACACTTCACGATATTGTTTGAATTGTAGGTCTTGTCATCGATCTCTATGTGAATTCTTGGTGTATTTATAAATCTCTTCCCCAAACCTCTTCAAAAAATCTACCATGCAGATTTTATCTACTTTCAAATCAATCATTTTGGAAATAACATTTGAAGAATGTGGAGCCGTGTTGTTGATATATTCATATCTCTTCCAATTGACTGTTATATTAGAAAATGATTTATCATTCATATCAATATGATACTTTGAGTGAAACAAACTTAGATTTCCACAACGATCACATTTCTTTCCACCAACACATTTTTTTTTGTAAAATAAATCATCACCTTCTCTTTCACATAGAATTTCAGATATAAAAGAACGAAATGTGGAAGGAGGAGGTGAACTTGGCCATAAAGTTTTACCAAAATACAAAAAAGTGTCGTAATACAACTCAAATTCCACATGATAACAACAACAACAAGTGTCATGAATAGTGATGGGTCTAACAAACCATGGTTTTTGTTGCACAAATGTATTTGAACTTATTGAACAATTCTATTTGTCATTGGCAATATATGTTTTGGATTTTCTTCATATTTTTTTCATGCTATTCTTCGTCGCAACACATCCCTTGTATGTGGTGAAACACGAGATTCTACCAACCAACAATTACAGACTAATTCTTTAACATTTTCTGCAAGTCTATCTTTGTAGGGTTGTCTAGAAATCACTGTCCAACAAGACATTTCATCATTTGCATCTATTTGTAATCAAAATTTTCTATGTTTGTGCAATGTTTTTCTTGACGTTCCCATCATTTTTTCTATGTGTCATGTCAAACGATCTTTTATATTGCTAGATGAAACAATTGTTGTTTGTATCGCTCTACATGCAACACTGACATCTTTTTTTCAATATTTTCCAAAAGCTTTTAATACACTAGTTATATTGTCAAAAACATTTTGTTTCACCTTTGTATCTTTTGTCGACTTTTGAATGCCCAATAATGATGTAGCTTCTTTTAACATTCTTGAATTTATTAGACAGAGTAAAAGTTGAGCTTGTACTGTTACTGATTCATCTTTGAAAAAGGTATTATACATATTCTTAGTTTGATATCTTATATAAGGCTTAGCTTTTTTCTTCCCAAATTTGTCAGTATGAACATTTTCTAATATTTCATCATCAATGTTGATAGATTCTCCTGCATATTTCAATTTAAAGTTTATATTAAAAAAAAAACCTGAAAATAAATTCACTAAACTATATATACAAATGTTCATCTTGTATTATCTAAATTTATGTACATACCTATAAGTGATTCGTCTTGTGCTTCAATTTCGGTTTCAACGTCTTCTACTTCAATTTCAGTTTCAACGTCTTCTTTGACATTATGAGACAAATCTATTTATATTTTTTGAAAAACATCAAATTGTAATTACAATCAATTATATTAAACAATATTTTAAATTTGAATTCTATACTTTTAATACAGACAATATGTGCATGCATACCTAGTTGGACTTCTTCTTGTTGAAAATCTCTATTTATATTATCATCATTTCTTTCTTCAATATTTGCACGTTCTCATTTCTTTCTCTAATAGTGCTCTTCCCTTTGTTCGTTTTGGTGAGTATCATCTCGAGTGCGATTAAATTTTCTCTTGCGCAAACTTTTGTTTCCCATGACTTTTATAGTTATCTGTAAAAGATATGTTAAACAAAGACTTCACCTTGAAAAAATGCTCAACATATAAATTCTTTGTTTAGGTGCTCTAGAAAACCTTACCTTATTCAACAAAAAACAAAAAAATGATTCGAAACTTTGTTTAGGTGCTCTAGAAAACCATCAAACAAGCGATGAATTATGTTAAATGTGTTCATTCAAAAGTGTATTTATACGATTTTTTACGAAATGAAATGATACGACGTTTCTTTTCATTTTTTCCGACCAACGAAATTTGCTCAACAGTCTTTTGGCTGAAACAAGGTTATTTTGGCCAAAAACCTTGGAAACTGTTTAGTTTTTACAGTTTCCATTAGAATTTAGTTTTTCAGCCGAAAGAGTATTATTTTGGCCGAAAAATAAAAATTGGAACTGTATTTAGAAACCATAGAATTCCCCCAATCTTACATGAACTTTGAAGGTTGCGGACTCTTGCAAATACTCAGAATTTGGTTTCAAAAATGACACCAACATTTGCAAAATTGAATCTACTTTCAACTCCTATAATTTGTTTTCATTTTCATTATTTTTATCTAATTTTATTTAATATTTTTTAAACCTCACTACATAATATTTTCAGAAGATATTATGATTCGGTGAAATGAAATATTCGTATCTCTAAAAACACATAGTAAAAAATTTAGAAAAAAATATATTCATAATCCTTAAACTGTTCTTTTCAAAAGGGTATATTTAGATTTTACTTTTAAGTAAAAATTAATATAGATACAAGGTGTGGGAAAACATGTGTTTAAAATATGCAACATTTTCAACTTGGTCAACTTAAAAAAATTCTAGAAATTATAATATTCATCTATTAGATTCAAAATTATAGTCATAGTAAAATAGAGTTTCTGTAGATTGTTTCAGTATATTTTGTTTCTTAAAAAAATAAGTTTAATAATAGATACATTGTTGTGGGCAAAAATAATTCATTATCATTCCTTTCATGTTTTAGGAACATACTATTAAACAATTGTCAAATTGACATATCAAATTTTAATAAAAAAAATTTGAAAAATAGTCATTGGAAAGCTAACAAAATTATTCACAATTTTTTTTTTTACTATCAAGTGAAATTCTAAATAAAAAAAATACTTTTGTATGTTGGAAGTTGAAGAACTTGTGAAAATACAGTTTTTTTTCTCATTAAACAAGAAAAAGTGTTACCCATGTTTATGTGCAAGTTTACATTTGTAGACTGACATACAGACTGAATGTCTGACAGTTCAGCTGACTGAAAAATCGACTGTTGACTGAAAAATTGACTGATTGACAAATCGACAGAGATGTGAAGATCTCACAGACTTGTAATTACTATTTCCAGCACCCCCCCTTAATTATAAGTAGGTGGGATTACAAAAAATACATCAAAATTGAGTTTACAATTTATTGTCACTCATATGTTACTTCTCAGACTCCTAGACTATTGCACATATGTTGAAATTCATCTCTTGTTAAATCCTTTGTAAAACTGTTTGTGACTTGTTCTTTTGACCTGCAAAATTCTAAATAGATCTCTTTGGTATTCACCAATTCTCTGATAAAATGATAGCTTGTATCAATGTGCTTAGTTTTCTTGTGAAACATGTGATTCTTTGGTAACATGATGGCTGAATTGTTATCACAAAATATTGTTTCCGGTTCATGTTGTTCCTGCAACAAATCTTTTAACATTCTTCTCATCCAAACTGCTTGAAAGGTTGTACTTGTAGTTGCAACATAATCTGCTTTTGTTGAAGAAAGAGTCACTATGGGATTCTTCCTTGATGCCCATGATACCATACCTATTCCAAAATGAAATGTGTACCCAGAGGTACCTTTTTTGTCATCTATTCTACCTCCACAATCAATGTTAGTTTATCCAATGAGTCTGAAATCTTATGAAGTGGAGTATTTAATGCCAAAATCTATTGTTCCATTCACATATCTCAATATCCTCTTTCCTTCCTTCCAATGTGATTCTTTTGGATTTTCCATGAACCTTGAGATTAGGCTCACTCCATACATAATATCAGGTATTGTCGCTTTGAGATACATAAGACTTGCTACCAGTCTTTTAAACAGTGTGGAATCCACTTTTGACCCTTTATATTCCTTGCTTAACTCCAATCATGTTCTGGCAGGTGTTGGAGCTACTTTTGAATTGATCATATTGAATATTTTCAATATTTCATGCGCATACTTAGATTGTGAGATAAATATATCAGTTTTGCACTGGTGAACTTTTATTCCCAGAAAATATATCATAAGCCCCAAATTAGTCATTTCGAATTCATCCCTCATGACTGACTTGAATTTTTCTATGCCAAAATCACTTGTAAAAATCAAATCATATACATATAAGAAAACAATTAACATATTACCTTTGTTGATTTTCTTTAATGTACAATGTTGGCTCATTTTCACTTCTCTAAAATCCATTCTGTGTGAGATAAGAATCAATGCAACTCTACCAAGCTCTGGGAGCTTGCTTTAACCCATACATTTTTTTCTTCAATCTGTATACTTTGTCTTCTTGTCCTGGAACCTCATAACCTTGTGTTTGTTCCACATACACTTCTTCTTCTAAATGTCCATTAAAAAATGTTGACTTTACATTTATATGATAAACTTGCCACTTGTATTGCACAGAAATTTCTAACACAGTTCTGAGTGTGTCCATGCACACAATTGGTGCAAATGTTTCATTGAAATCAATTCCAGGTTGTTGTGTAAAATCTCTGAGAACTAATCTTTCCTCGTGCTTCTGCATCTTGCTTGGTTTTATAAATCCACTTGTCACTTATCACATCCTTGTCATCAGGTACATCTACCAATTTCCATGTTTGATTGTTCTCTATGCATATAATTTCTTCATCCATGGCTTATAACATAGTTACCAACTTAATGAGAACTATGACCTCAAAACAAGAACTCTGGCCCAAAAACCCATATTTTTCCAAAACAAACATGAGAGTCAACCCCCAAATGAAAAAGTGGTTATACTGGTAGCACCATTTTTTCAAACGGGGTCAAAATTACAACATTTTTCAAACATGGCCTTCAAAACTCATACAATAACTCATAAAAACCTTCAAATCGACACCCAAATAAAAAAATGATGTTACAAATTTTTATTTTTTTTCAAAACGTTAAATTTATAGATATTTTGAAATCATATTTTTAACAGTCGGTACCATAAAAACCAAAGCATCAAAATCAACCATCAAATTGAAAAGTGCTGCTACCGATAGCACCCATTTTAAATTTGGGGTATTAAAATGACATTTTTTTAAAGTCATAATCAAAATCATAGTTACTACAAACAAAATCATCAAATCAACCCTTAAATGCTTACTTTTCAAATCTTAGTTTATCACTCCAAACACAACATAATACCATGAAAACAATACATTTAAAAATATATAATCAAACCCAAATTTGTGAAAAAGAAACATTAAAAAAAAATAGATAAAAATGAAAACTAAAAAAAAAAAATGAAAAAAATTTAAAATTTTCCTAGAAAACAACAATTTTTAAAATATA
>JZKD02S1630270.1:359494-374994 GCA_000966675.3 Picea glauca
AAAAAACAACAATCTATATAACTATATTATATATAGTTATTAACTATATATAATATATAACTATTATATATATAGTTATTAGTTGTATATAACTATAGTTATACAACACGGGAGCGTGGGTAAGGGCCAGGTCCCATGACGCCATGGGACTTGGCCCTTGCTTACGCGGGGGCTGGGGCGATGCCCGACATCGCCTCCCGTGTTATATAATTTATAACTATATTATATATAGTTATAACTATATATAATCTAGTTGTATAATATATATAGTTATATATTATATATAGTTATATATTATATAACTATAGATTATATATAGATATATTATATAACTATAGATTATATATAGATATATTATATAGATTGTTTTTTTTTTTTTTTTTTGTAATTAAATTTAGGTCCTTGTTTATGTTAAACATTGTTTTCTGATAGTATATGTGTTAAAAAAACAATTTCATTAATTTCTCGAAATACCCCTTAGACCTTTTGGTAAATGAATAAACGTACATATATTGTAATAAAGAAGATTTGGTGTGTACTAACTCCTTAGAAAGAAAATCAACAATAATAGACTTCTAAATAATTAAAATAATGAATAAATTTTAAAATATAAAATAAAATAATTACTTTAATACCTTTTTAATGTATTAATGTTTTATTCATGTATTACTTTATCAATGTATTACTTTTTTATTGTATAATAATATATTATTATTTTATAATAATGTATTACTTTAACATTAATACATTATTAATACTCTATTAATAAATTAATAAGGTAAGATATTAATAACACATTATTAAAGTATGAATTAATATAATATTATAATTTATTAGGTAATGTATTTGTTAGTGTTTTGTTAATACATTTATAATAATGAGTCAATAATGTATTATTAATATATTAATATTTTAATAATGTATAGATATTTTTTTAATGTATTAATTCAGTAATATTAATATTTATGTTTTTATTTATAAAATATTTAATATTAATGTTTTATTTCATAATGTATAAATATTTTATTAATACATTATTTTATTAATTAAGAATATATAAATACATTAACTATAATATATTTAAACACAATAATAATGACTTAATATACTATTATAATTTATTACTTTTACTTATTTATTAATACATTAATTAATAATCTATAATATGTTATTTATAAAATCTCTTAACACTATAATAATGACTTAATACATTATTATAAAATATTAATTTAGGTGATATATTATAAAAAAAATTAATATATTAAATACTTTAATGTATTAGTATTAATGTATTTAATACATTAATCTTTTTAATGTATTTAATATATTAATGCACTAATGTATTAATGTATTTAATCTATTTAATGTATTAATGCATTAATACATTTAATACATTAATGTATTAATGTATTAATGCATTAATACATTTAATTTATTAATGCATTAATGTATTCATGTAATAATGTATTAATGCATTAATGTATTTAATACATTAATATATTTAATACATAAATGTATTTAATCTATTTAAAGTATTTTTTTATTTAATGTATTAATGCATTAAATACACTAATGTATTTAATATATTAGTGTATTAATGTTATTTGAGGTATGTCTGTCGTCAACTAGCAACAACCACATTTATGTAAAAAGTCGTTGATATAGGTCGCCATTAATTTTAAAAAGGTGGAAAATGGGGCCTATCGCGTATATCAACCACTTTTTACATAAATGTGGTTGTTGCGAGTATTATTATATTATTAAGTTTTTGTTTTAAAATTTAATTAATTTTTATTTTTTTAATAATTGTTCTTATTTTTTTTTATATAATTTTATGTTTTTTAAGGTTTTTCTTTCTTTCTTTATTTATTTTTAATTTCGTAATTTTAGGTGTTTTAATTTGTTTTTATATATATATATATTTTTTATTTTTTTTATTGTATTTTGTTAAATTTTGGACTATAATTGTTTTTTTTAATTTCTCATTCAAGCTTAGTTTATATATTTTTTGTGTTTTTTTCCACTTTGGTTTTTTAAGATTTTCTTTGATTTGGTAATTATATAAATTTGTTTTTTAATTTTTTTTTTTCTTTTTAAATTTCAATTCTTTTATTTTTCATAGTTTTTTTTAGTTTTAATTTATAAAAACAAAAATCAATTATATTTTTTTGCTAAATGTTTAAAAATAATGTTATTTAACTACAATTCTTTTCTATGTATTAAAGTAAAGGTATAAAATGTGTTAAAAATGATATTTTCCACTATATTTAAAAAAGTATGGAACCATAAATTAATTAAGGAAACAAAAATTTGTATTTTCAAAAATTTAAATGGTAAAAAAAAAATTAAAATTGAAAGAAGCATGGAAAATGACTAAAAACATTGTTGATAAAAAAAAAAACAAAAAAAAAAATTGAAAATAAATGAAAAATAAGCATTTAAAAAGCAAAGTGGAAACATTATGTATGAAAAAAATTAAAATATCAAAAAAACACCTAAAATGGAAGGGGGGTGCTACTGGTAGCACCATTTTTAAAAACGAGGTAAAAAACTTGACCCCCCAAATAACGAGAACTCTGTAGAGTTCTCGTTAAGTTGGTAACTATGTTTTGTGCCCATACATCATCTTTAACAAATTCTTCAAAGGTTAATGGATCATCTATTTGTGAAAACAAAGAAAAAAATAGAAATGAATTTGTTGTGTCTTCATTATAGATGTCGCGGAGACTTCTTGTCTTCTTTGCTAACAAACTTGCTAATGTTGAATATGGGGATGTAGAACTACTTGGATTGTTTGTTGATGTTTGTTGCGCTCTAGGTGTAGATTGTGCACTTGTTGTTCTTACTAGATTATTATGCATTGTGATTTGTGTTGCAGTGCCGGATGTAGAAGGGACTACACACTGACTTATACACGGTGTTTGAACCATTTCATATTCTAAGTCATCATGCTCTATTGCATCAATAATTTTAACTGTCTTCTCTACACTCTCATCCCATTTTTCATTCTCCACGAACTGAACATCGTGGCTGATTATGACTTTTCTTGCGACAGGTTCATAAAGCTTGTATGATTTTGTGTCTTCAGAATACTCAACAAATATACATTTATGTCATTTATTGTCCAACTTTCTTCTCAACTCATCTGGAACATGTGTGTATGCGACATAACCAAAAACTTTTAAGTGCGCCACATTGTGCTTCATACCTGTCCAAGCTTCTTGAGGAACTATGTTCTTCACACTCTTTGTTGTTCGTCTATTCAATATGAATATTGCAGCTTCTACTGCCTCAACCCAATACGCATTTGAAAAATGTTTGGCTGCCAACATACTGCATGCCATTTCCATGATGGTTTTGTTCTTTCTCTCTGTGACACCATTCTGTTGTGGTGTATATCAAGCGGTAAATTGCTTATAGATGCCATGATCTTTACTAAAGTTTTGAAATTCTCTTGAAATGTACTCTCCTCCTCTGTTAGTTCTTAAACACTTTATGTAATAACCACTCTACTTTTCCACAAGTGATTTAAACTACTAAAAACAACTCAATGCGTCGGAAAAATTCTTTAACAAATAAATCCATGTCTTTCTTGAGAAATCATCAATAAATGTTAGAAACTAAGTACTACCTCCTATAGATGGAGTTTGAATTGGTCCAAAAATGTTTAAGTTTAGAATTTTCAGTGGAGCTTTTTCTCTATAAGACTTTCCAACTAGAAATGATTCTTTGTGCTTCTTTCCAAATATGCAACCTTCACATATCCTTTTTGGTTTTTTAATCAATGGAAAACCTTTTACCATATCCTTTGTGTGTAGAATCTTTAGACCTCCAAAGTTCAAATGTCCAAATATCAAATGCCACAACTAGGAATCATCATGTACTTCAGATTGGAATGTTTTCTTCATTTCTGCGCCACTTTCTCCTTTCTTGGTACTGCATGCACTATTTTTTTCATTTGAACTGCGCACACTTTCTACTATAAATGCAGTGTCTAACTGCACACTTTTTCCTTTACCAACAACTAGCATTGCATTCTTCTTCTTGGTTGGATTCAATGTCAATGGGAACATTTTGATACTTGTCATCTAGATTCTTTCAATAAGTTGATTGCTTTGGCATTTATCCATAATCACATAGTGATTATATTCCATGTAGATTATGTATCCTTTCTGTAATAGTTGTCATGTGCTCATCAGATTATGATTAAAAAAAAAACATAATAGATGTCAGTCATGACCTTTTGTTCTCTTTTCTTTGGTAAAATTTGTATACTTCCTTTGCCTAAGATAGTGACTTGGATATCTGTTCCAAGTGTAACCTTGGTTTGGACTGACACTTTACATTAATCCTTTTTAGTGCTACACCAGAAATGAAACTCTTGGAAGCACCGAGATCTATCAAAATACTAAGGGTATGGTCAATGATGGTACCTGACGTCTCAAGCAAAGTCGACTGGTGCTCTTCCTGATAGTTATTCACTGCTACATGAATCCGATGGGCCTTACCCAAATCTCCCACGGTAGTGTGTCCAACTCATAGAGATGTTCTATTCCTCTCCACTGGGAAGTCGCATTGGTAGTGTGGTTCCCCACACATCCAACACCCCTTCTTCAATCCAATACTCCTGGTACCCAAAGTAGAAGGTGTCAACCCACTGGCCTAGAATCCTATTCTATTCTATTGAACAGGCCTAAGTTGTTGTTGCTGCGGTCAACACTCCTGCTGGTGCTGTGGTCCCTAATAAGGTGTCTACTGTTGAGGCACCTGTCGCCAAGGTGTACTAAAAGTGGATCCCCTCTGGAAGCCATGATATCATGGTGCATGTATGGATGGTGTCTGATGCTACTGCGCACCAGATGACACCTACCCTGTTGGTCTCGCTGAAGTCCTACTCTGACCCCCGTTGATAAGCTCCTCCTTTGCTATGAGGGCATTTTGGACAACATCATACAAGGTTTGAGGCATCAGAATCCTAACCTTTTCACATATGCTTCCATTAAGGTCGAACAGGAACTTGTTGACCTTAATTTTCTCAGTATTAACATGTGGAGCATACCGAAGAAACTCCATAAAAGCAGGCCTCATACTTGGGCACCGTACAACTGCCCTATCGTAAGGTGTTGAACTCATTGAGCTGATGCTCAATGAATTCCTCTGATAGGTACCTCTCTTAGAACCGTTCCTCGAACAATTCCCATAACACATCTTCGACGACCATGTTCAGTTGCGGCAGGAGAGTCTTCCACCATAGAAGAGCGTGCCCCTTCAGTTGAAATACCTCCATGCGAACATTCATGTTGGAGGTATAGTCACAAAATGAAAATCACATCACCATATTCTCCAACCATGCCTCGACGTCTGCACCATCCAGGGCACCAAAGAACTCAGGAAATTTGACCTTCTCGAGTTCACGGTGAATGATACCAGTACCAACTAGAGTGCGCAGTTGACCCTCAATGGGTGCCGGTGCCCTGGCCTCATCTCTGTCCAAATGACTGATCAGTGCCTCATACATGCGCTGAAAATATCTCATCATTCCAACCACATCACCCACCGCTATCTTCTCTTGCCCGACAACCTGTTCGTCTACCTAGGGGTTGGACCCCTCAAGCATGGATGTTGTTGGAGGCGTTGCGCCTCCTCCCCTAGAACCCTGTCATCTACTTATGTGGCGTCTTATAACCATGATTACCTGTACGAAACAAGTCAACTTAATTAGCAACATTATAATCAATATCATATCAACAAAAGCCGTAGTAATCCCAAGTTGCGGGTTTAACCTGACTCTGATACCACATGTAACACCCCCATCGTTACAACTACAAGCGAAGCAGAAGTGAAATATATTTTTATTTTTGGGGGGGGGCAAGAAGGAAACGATGACAACATTTTAACCACACCACTGACAACGAACGCATGCACGTAGTCTAGAAAATAGGAAACTAATAATCCACACACTGGCACAAGAGAAACTGGGTGAAACAAGTGTATATCAACTAGGAGGAATGACTACCTGCCCAACACAAACAACACCATGCCTACAAGATAAGGGACAATGGCCTTGACTAACAAGAATAGACATCAAGGCATGTGAACCCAACGCATGAAGGCATTCCACCCATGCACCTAAAGCAACTTACAACGTTCGTCAACACTCACACAGAACACACCGACTCCGGTCAAGTTCTCGATCGTCGCTATCTAATAGGGCACGTCATGATCCCCTCATCAGGAATCATGTCGTACCTAGGTGATCTACATGTCAATAACCTTAGTACAACACATCCTATCTGGACCAAGGACTCTAGATAAATCTAACACGCTAAGGGCCGAATAATGATAAGAAAACCACGCCCAACCTAAATCAATAGGTGGACGAGACACTAGTGGATGAAAACAAGGGAAGACACAAGACAAAACACGACTTCGTCAATAACTAAACCCTTCTATCAAGTCTAGACTGGTCATTATTTACCGTCTAATAAAGTGTTAAATATAGATCTAAATTAACCAGTCTAAATACAACTAGTTAGTGATTTACAACCTATCTTAACATGAAATACAACCTTAAATTAGAGAGTCCAATTACCAAATTAACAATAAATATATATCGAATTAACTTTAATCTCATATCCAATTTAGCAAGTCTAGATGACTACTAGTCAATAATGTGCAAGGCTAATTAAACCTCAAGTGAAATCTAATTCCCAAGTCTAAATGACAATTTAGACAACAATAACAATTGAATCTATCATTAATAAAATCTAACTCAACAATTAACAATTGAATATCACATTAACGACAAGACAAGATGTACATTACAAGCTATAAATGCCAAATAATTCAATGAGATTTACTGTCATATGCATTCAATGAGATTTCATGCTCAATTCGTCTAATGAGATTAATTGTTATATGTTTGATCATATTTAATGTCATTCAGAGCCATTTAATGAACTTAATTCCATTGTTAAACTATATCCTACAACCATAATTATCATTGCTAGTTAAAAATTGAGGGAAGTTGTCCAGAACCATAATGGAAAATATTATTGTTGTCAGAAAAAAGAAAAGAAAACTCGTGGGTAAGGAGGCCGAAGTAAAAAGTTAGCTGTCTAAAATTTGTTATCATTCCCAGGTTAAAAAAAATGCAGTCAATTGTAAGGGAAAATCGTGGTCTTTAAAGAAGAAAACACAGTCATCTGTAATGGAAAATTCGTGGTCTTTAAACAACAAAACACAGTCAAATTTAAGGCAAACTCGTGGTCATTAATAGGAGCTATTCTATTTGTTGCACTAAGATAATTTTGTGGTGATTACTAGAGCAGTTATAATGTTGTATTATGAAATTCATTGCAATTACTGGGGAAAACGTTGTAATTTCAGTGATGAAAACATTGTGAACCCAGTGACAAAAACATTGCAGACTCGGTGATAAAAAAAAAATGCTTTAACTTCAATGATAAAAATGTGGTAAGTTCAGTGAAAATCATGTTGTATTCAGTGATACAGATGCCTTGAATTCGGTGATAAAACGCGCCGATGTAAGCTAAAAAACACTGGTAAATTCAGTCAATTTGACAGAGAATTTGAAAATGGAGTGAGGAAATTCATGGGGAGGAATGAACACATTTTTCATAGTGAGGAAGGCATGGATACTCGCTGGGAAGAATGGCAGTTTGTAGAGGTAAAGTTATCACAACAATTCATGGTTACACCACGCAGATTATAAATTCCCTGAGTTATAAATTCAAGGTTACAAATGCGCTAAGTTTACAAATTGTAGATTATTATTTTGTTGAGTTAGCATTCAAGGTTACAATTTCGTTGAGTTTACAAATTGTAGATTATTATTTTACTGAGTTATAATTCAAGGTTACAAATCGCTGAGTTTACAAATTGCAGGCTATTATTTTGTTGAGTTACCATTCAAGGTTACAAATTCACTAAGTTTACAAATTGCAAATTATTATTTCACTGAGTTAATATCCTTAAAACAAAACGCCCAGAAGTATAATTCATCTTAATCCAATATACAATGGAAAATCTAAACAATCTCACCAGAATTAAAAAAATTCACTCAGCAAAATTTCACCCGCAAATCAAACGAAATGTAGCCGAAGAAGTGGAAAATTGCCAGACAAACAAAACGAACAACATACTTAATCAAGCAATGAAAGAAATATGGCAATGGAAAAAGTGCAGTCTTAACTAGTGGTAAAAAACGCAATCTCAATAATCTTCAAGTAGAGTGCAGAGGTAAATAAAACCAGTGAAAATCCAACAAGATATAAATGCGGAGAGAAATAAAAAAAAAACTTCGCCATCAATCAACAAATTGCAGGGTTAATTAATCGCATCAAGTTGCAAGAAAACACACTACCTGGAATGACCAACAGGGCTAGATGACTCGTAGGAACATCCTTCGCTCATCATCCATGCACAGTAAAGAAGGACGTTTAGATCCATAGGTCTATTAACACCGAAGTGACGACAGTAGATCAGGCTCTTGGCTGACTATTCAGGCATGGATTGATGAGCTAGGGAAGAAGGCATAAATAAACTGCAATAATGACAAATCAATAAACCATAGGATGCTCAAGACATGAAGGGATCGAAGGCGATGGGAATCAATCAACATCGAGCTAAAGGCTATGGGGGAAATTTCAGTCATCAACAAGAATGATAAGACAATCATTTTATTTACCCTATTAAACACACAGAACTAAAAGCATAAACAATACTAACAATATACCATGCATAAATAGAAGCATTACGTAGCCTAAGTCACTCACTCTGAGTTGATGTCCCGCACGCTTCGAGCAACTGTCTCTTGTCGATCGATGATACCTCATCGGTACCTCCCAACCAATGCTAGGGGTACTCTTCTTCCCCCTTATCCCCCTGAGCTGCAAAGGGGCCACACACACTAAACGAAGAATCAACTAGCTTCCCAGCTCGCCTGGCAAGGCCGACCTACCACTCCTCACCGATCTGGGTATCCCAAATCCCACAAGCTAAGTCAGCCAAGTATAAATTTTTGCAGTGTAACGTTACGCATAACATAAGAGATCCATCATCCTCTTCCTCCCTCCTTTATATATATTTTCTAAGTTCATTACTTTCCCAAAATCCCTTTTAATTTATTGTTTAATAATTTAATTCATAATAATCCTTTCCCATACATGTGTCACCCATCCCCATCATTCCTCCAAAAATCATATTCCCTTACAAGTTTTAATGACTTTCCCCTTATTAATTTACTAGTTGAGTTTAATTTAGAAAGTTCTTAAATGCTAGATACCTTACTAAGTTAGACTTTCTGCTTTTTCCTTTTTTTTCCTCTTTCTTTTTATGTTTCCCGCTTTTTCCTAGTTTCCTAATTATTTTAGTTTTCCCTCTCTCTTTTTATTTAAAACTCATTTTGGCAGCTGTAGAAATTAACTTTTTTCCTTTTCCCTTTTTAATTAATAAATTTTAAATTAGCATAATATAAGTGGCAAAACAATTATTTCCCTCTTTTTTTAATTTATCCCCCAAAAGATTTTTATAAATAAAAAGAATTACTCACCTCCTTCTCGACACACGATTAATGATGATTATCATTTTTATTTTTATTTTTACAACATATTTTTCTTATACCGCAAGTTTCACCTAGACCTAGGTTTTAATTTTCGAGGTTGGGTGACAATTTATTAGGGGAAATGTTTTAAATCTTCATTAACAAGTTATTCGTCCTAAGGACATCTAGGTTTATCCATTTATTAAATAACAACGTGATGTGCCCTTCAGGTCGCACTAAGTGCTCCAAGGGTGTCACTCGCCTCTTTCTGTTTCTCTTGCGTGACGTGCCCTTCAGGTTGCACTACATGCTCCAAGGGTTCCACTCGCCTCTTTCCATTTTTCTTGCGTGACATGCCCTTCAAGATGCGCTATGTGCTCCAAGGGTTCCACTCACCTCTTGAATGACTTGGTAGACATCTAAAACCCCTGGAGTCAATACTCCGCTAGGTGATCTCGTGGGAGACTAAGGGCCTCTAAGGAATAAGGCACTGCCTTATTGCGCAGCCCTTAGAATCATCGTGATCGACTATCGCAATCTTCCCTCACAACATCATGGGTCCTCTCGAACTAGGTAATCGTTAACCTACAGTTTGAGCCACGACAAAAGTTCTAGTAGGTTGTGGCAGGGTTGTTGTCCACACCTCTCCCTCGAATTCTCTGTTAGTCGTGTGTGACCCCTCTAATCCACATGTGAGTCTGGTCAGAAAGCTATCGTCAGCCTGTATCATCAATGAATCATGTCAGAAATATATTCATAATCATATCAACTCATCAGATGCACTAATATCACATATAAAACAATAAAAACCCAATAGTTCACTCTCCGACTCGATCGAGAGTCTATGGGTTCCATCGATGCCTCTGCATCCTCGAGGTCCAAAATCCTTAACACTCAATAAAACTGAGTCAATATCACCTGTCTATGTCAATGCAGCAAAACAACATGTCATCAACCCATAACGTCTCATAATTAAAATCAAATGTTTAATAGTATAATAATCTGGATCACTTGCGAGCAAGTGTCCTCAAAGAATAATTTCGCTTAGCGTGTGGAAGAGAGAGATGTTACAGATGAATCTACCAATGAAGATGATGATGAATAAACATCAGAGAAGGAATTGTTCCGATCCATCCAACTTAGAGAATCCCAGGTAATATAGATATTAAACAGGGTGAGTTTATGCGATAGTTGTGACAGACCAAAGAACCATCCTTTGAGCAACTTGCAGAGTTTGAGAAGACAGATTCAGTGCAGTTAGTTAGCAGAAGTACAGTTTGATAGATTAACCAAGACTTCATGATAATATAGTGATAAATGGGTCAACATTATGGACAATTGTGCAAGTAGCATCTTGGATAGTATGGACAGAGATGGATTCGTAAGAACACTTAGCAGGTTTGGATAGATATATGACAATAGACGAGAGCATGAATTCATATATTGGTTTAGAGACAAAGGAACATTATCATAATGGATGATAATTACACAGGAAATGGCTCGAACAATGCTAATGGAGTGCAAATTGACAGATATTTTTTGGACACATGCAGTGCATACAACAATTCACATTCAAAACAGAGCAATGCTCAGAAACAAGAATGGAAAAACTCCCTACTAACAGTGGAAAGGAAATGTAGACAACAACTTCTACATCAAGGTAACTCAAGGTAGTATTTTATTAATTGAAATTTATGTTGATGATATTGTTTTGGAAGTACTATTGACAAGTTAAGCTAGAAATTTGCAAAGGATATGTAGAATGAATTTGAAATGTCATTACTTGGAGAACTATCCTTATTTTTGGGTCTTCATATATGTCAAAGCAACAAAGGAATTTTTATTTCTCAAACTAAGTATATCAGAGAAATTCTAAAGACTTTCGGAATGGAAGATTACAAACCAGTTGCAACTTGAGAAAAGATGATGATTCAAAGTCTACAGAACATAGGAAATACAGATCAATGATTGGTAGCTTACTATATGTGACAGCGTCCAGACCAGATGAAATGCATGCAGTTGGACAGGTGGCAGGATTTCAAGCAACACCAAAGGAATCACATGTATTAACAGTGAAGAGTATTTTCAGATATCTCAAAGGAACATAAGAGTTTGGACTATGGTATCCAAAAGGAAAGGATCTATCACTTTTTTCCTACACAGATGCAAATTGGACAGGTTGCATTGATGACCGGCGAAGTACCAGTGGAGCAACGTTCTACTTGGGTGAGTGTTTAGTATCTTGGATAAGCAAGAAACAATCATTAGTATCCTTATCTATAGTCAAGGTAGAGTATATTTCAGTAGAAGCATGTTGTACACAGGTTCTATGAATGAAACAAGCTTTGACAGATATACAGGTTGAGTATGATGAGCCCATTCCAATCTATTGTGATAATACAAGTGCCATCAGTATCTCAAATAAGCCAGTGATTCACTCCAAGACTAAGCACATTCCAATCAAGTATCACTTTCTACGGGAACAGGTTGCAAAGAAGAACATCAGAGCTGAATATGTGGACACAAAAGAACAAGTGGCAGACATCCTTACAAAATTGTTTCTACGAGAATCCTTTGAGTATCTTCTCCATAGACTAGGAGTAATTTCTACTCCAAAATTAATTCTTTTGAATGTTTATATTATATGTCTTATATATACATGAGGAAGCACCATAAAGAGTACAATTCAGGTTGGAATATTAGTTTCAAGAAGAGTTCAGTCAGGGGGAGTATCCTCAAGGGAAGTTTAGTTAGGGGGAGAAACCCCGAATAGAAAGATACATTTTCCATTAATGACAAAGGGGGAGAGATTTATCAGAGGCATGGTTCCAGGGGGAGCGATGGTCACAAGGGAATAATGAGAGATATGACTTCACCATGATACCCTTTGTCAAAGGGGGAGATATTATTCATATGAACCGAGAGAGAGTAATCAAAGGCTTATAAACACAAAGAAAAATCAAAGGCATGTAGACAGGGGGAGAAACCCCAAGGAGAGTTCATTCAGGGGGAGAATCCCCAAAGGGAGATACCCTTTTCCATTGATGTCATATTGGGAAATATAGAAACATTGATGAGGAGTATAAGCATGAATGTAATCACGACTAAGTGTTGCCATCAACGTTGGTGTTGTCATCAATGCCAAAGGGAGAGATTCTCAAACAATTGTCTTAGGTTGATGGACAATTTGTATGGATTTTTGGTTGTCATTTATGTCAACCATTATAAAGTGATATTTTATATTGATGTAAAATCTTAGTGATTGATTTCAACCCTTGGAGAAAGACGAGTAGCAAATTCTGGTAGCACAAAGGTTTGGGTAATGAACCCAAGGTTGTTTCATGTATAATGGTATGATTTTTAATATATTTTAAGGTAGTACTATTCTATATGGATAGTACATGTCATTCCATTTTTTTTGGTATGTGGAACGTCACATAACTCCTCACGATTATAGATTTATGGCCATGAGAAGTTGGAGAACCCAGGTTTGGGTAATGGACCCAAGTTTGTTTGATGGATAATGTTATGAGTTTTAATATATTTTCAATAAATACTATTATGTATGAATAGTACATGTCATTCCATTTCCAGTGGTTTGTGGAACATCACATAACACCTCACACTTAGAGAGTTATGGCCATGTGAAGTTGGAGAACCCTCATGAGTCATCAAGAAGCCCCAAAAGGTCAAAGTAGTCAAAGTGGTTTAAGAGTTTTTAGGAGGTAAATAATAGAGTGAAGTGATGAGTGTAATATAATTCAAATTGAATACAAAATAAATTATTTAAATAATAAAGTTAATGGATAAATTAAAAGTGAGTTAACCCTAAAATAAGGAAAGTGGGTTAAGATGGTTAAAAGGTAACCCCTTGAGGAGGCTACATGAAAGTATAAATAAGAGGCAAGGCTCTCTCATTTTAATCACACTTGAGAATATTGAATATATATAGGTGACTGAGGTAACCAAAGGATATTTAAGCATAATTTCAGAGGGAAGGTGAAGAAAAGATTGCCAGAATTCAAGGGAGAATAAATTATTTTGATGATGTTTTCTATGGTATGTTATTTATAGGTCATCTCACAATTTTCACAATAACCTTTTTTATAGAATGATTCAGACCGTGAAAATATGGGGCCATTGAGAAACATATCCAATTAGTTGTGGTACAAATTTCAGCTTGTGGGTTGTTGCATTTTTGGAGTTACACTCCGTGGAAAATAGGGCTTGCGGCTAGTCCTGAAACTAGTCTAAAACATGTGTTTCAGGTAAAAATGTCATAAATTATTCATAACAGATCCAAATTCAGTAAGAAAAAATGTGTTGTTCAGAGTACATCCTGTAGTATTCTGTGTAAATTTTTTTGATCCATACAACAAATATTCTATGCAGGGCACACTCTACAAGGTCTCTCTCTAGAATAAACCAGAATTCAACAAGGTATGTCATTTTTGCTATAACTCCTTTTCTGAGAGGTTCCAAGTAGTGACACCTGGAGAAATTGCATAAAACACACTGAATAACATTGTGTACTATTTTCAGATCTTTATTCATTGCAGGTACATAGTTATGATTATTTCAAGTTAGGGTTGTTTACTAATCCAAAACTAGTCATGTGAAACTAAAGTAAAGTTTGATGAAAATGCTAGTCTCTTGTTGTTAAAATTAAGGAAGGTTTGTAGGTATCTGGTCATATACACTAGGTCTATTATAGAGTTACAAATTAGATTTGGATGATGAAATTGATAAGGGATTTTGGTTGAGGTACATGTTGGGTACATGGTTGAGACAAGTAGTTGATGAGTTGGCACATGCATGAGGTGTATAGTTGATGATGTTGGTATATCTTGATGAGTCATAGTTGATGAGTAGTTGACACATGAATGGTACATACTTGGTGCATGGTTGGTTTCACTTGTTAGTAGTATTGTTGACACATGGTTTATGGATGATGTAGCATATATGTATTGACATATTATTAAAAGCACATATTGATATTGGTGTGATTATTAGTTGTTGTGTTACGCTTGGTTGATGCACATATTTGAGATTTGTCTTGGTGATTGATCTTGGTGAGTAAATCTAATTTGGTTGATAACATTGATGAGACAGGTTGTTGTGATAGTTTGTTTGGATATGTTGTTGTGACATGTCATTTGTACAGGTTTGGTGCATGGTTAATGCACTTGTTCGTGGTACATGTTGAGGTACAGGTTGGTGCATGGTTGATGCACTTGTTTATGTTACAAGTTGATTATAGGTTTCTTGGTACATGTTTGTGCATGGTTGATGCACTTGTTTATGGTACATGTTGATTACAGGTTGAGGTACAGGTTGATGCATGGTTGATGCATGGTTCAAGTTATTGGTACAAGTTGTTGGGTGCAGGTTGATTGGTACAAATTTACAGCAGTATATCTCACAGTGATAGTGTGACATTGGTTCCATCATTCTACTTATATGTCAGGGCGGTTGGATGGGGCAAGGACAAGTGGTTGTAGTCGCCTTTCAGTTGTATCTGAAGAACATAGGAGGTTGTAGTCTCCTTCTAGTTGTAGCCATAGAATTGGGGAATTTGAGCTTCCCTCAGGTTGTAGCCTGAGAAACTAAGGGGTTGGAGCCTCCTTCCAGTCGCAGCTAGAAAACAAAGGAAATTGGTGCTTCTAATGAATACAATTCTTAAATACATATAAGAAAAAACATTATGTGGTTTTCTCCCGCTTTGGGTTTCCACGTAAAACACTAGTGTACTGTGTAGGTGTGTAATTGTTCATTTTTTCATTGTTTATTTACTCTGCAACTATTGGATGATAATTCTACATTGATATAACACTTGCATTTTATGGTGAAAAATGATTAAATTTCTCTATTACTGATTCATCCTCCTCTCAGTAATCCAACAATATATATATATATATATATATATATATATATA
>JZKD02S1630270.1:402600-415787 GCA_000966675.3 Picea glauca
TTTCACAACTATATAAGTTGGATCCTAAGAAGTTCTGGAGCCAAATTTTAAAATGCAATACTAAAGAAAATAATAGGATTCCCTTAAGGGACTGGAATTCCTACCTTAAAAGTCTCTATGAGTTCCCTAATGCCATGAACACCATTCCTATTGTCCCTACAAAGGAAGAAGTTTTTTCTTTAGATGACATAGAGTTTGGGGTTAAGTGGCTTTCAAATGGGAAAGCTAAGGACATTGAAGGCTACCAGGATGAAATTTTTAAAATCAGAGGGCCAATCCTTATTCCTCACATACACAAGCTCTTTAATTTAGCAGTCAAGCAGGGCTTCCCTAAATCTTGGACACAAAGCCTCATTATTCCTATTTTTAAAAATGGGGATAGAAACATTCCCTCTAATTATAGTACTGTTATGATTAGCCCGATTTTAGCCAAGCTTTATGGAATTATTTTGGAAAATAAGATTAGCCTTTGGCTAGAAAGTCACGGTAAAAGAGATAAAGGTCGGGCCGGGTTTAGGAGATATCGCTGAACTATGTACCATCTTGTTACCTTTAGGATCATTGTAGAGGAGTTCCGCAATACTAAAACCAATCTTTGTTGTTGTTTTGTTGACTTTAGAAAATCTTTTGTCATGGTTCCTAGGAAAAACCTTTGGAATAGGTTGGAAGAGCTAAAAGTAACTCTCGAGTTGAGGATTGATGAAATAAGGATGTATGAGAACGTTATTTCAAATTTTAAAAACATTGAGGACTGGTCAAAAGAGATTAACTGCAATATCAGAGTCAAACAAGGTTATCCCTTGTCCCCTACCCTTTTTGGCATATACATTGACAAGTTAGAAGATTTGTTGGAAAAACCAGGTTGTGTTGGCCCTACTCTCACTGGTATAGTCATCAATCTCCTTCTTTATGATGATTATATCATTCTTATGGAAAGAAGTCCCCATGATCTTCAAAATCAATTAAGAATCCTCAAAGATTTTTGCTTCAAAATGGGTAGATTGTTAATACTGATAAGACTAAGGTCATGACTATTAAATCCAATAAGATCCTTTTTGATACCTTTGTATATGAAAACAATAACTTGGAGGAAGTGACTTCATACAAATATCTTGGAATTGATATTCACCACAAGCTCAATTGGAATTATAACATTGAGAAAAGGATTATTGGGGGATAGGAAGCTTATTATGGGCTTGAAAACAATTGTAAATCAACTCATCTTTGGATTTGGGATAAGAAGAAACTCATTGTTGAGACTCTTTTTACACATGTTATTCTTTATGTATGTGAAGTCTAGGGCTGTAGTATCTCTCATGAATCTTGGATAAAGATAAAGAAATACAAAAGAATTTTATAACCTATAATCTCAAAATTAAAGGAAATACGCCCTATCTCATCCTCCTCTTAGAAACAAGCCTCTCCCCCATTGAGAGCATGGCTATGACTAGATACCTAATGTAAAAGAATAAGTTAAAGAAGGTCGAAGACAAGAGGCTTCCTAAAATTGCTTCAAAATTGAGTCATAACCACCATCGAATCAAGCGAGGATGGCATAAAGATGCCCAGTCTTTACTAAACTATTGGGGAATCATGGAAGACACCATTTTGTAGAATAAAGATATTATTAAAAAAACGTCAAATCAAAATTTAAGGAGAAAATGTGGTGTGATAAAGAGTTACAGGAAAAAAAAAATTTAGGTATTATAAAGATGTAATCAACCCTAATCTAGAAGATCAAAATTATCTATCTGTTTTTCCAAGTGTAAAGAAAAAAATAAGCATTGCTAAGATAAGAACAAATTCTCATGAGCTCCATAGTGAAACCAGGCATTGGTCAATTCCTAAAACGCCATGGGATGAAAGACTGTGTCACCTTTGTGACACTAAGAAGGTTGAAGATGAAAAATGCTTTCTCATAGATTGTCGAGCCTATACCTATGTTAGATCTCATTTTCAAAATATTTTTCACACTACTGACCTTCCTAACCTCTTAACTCAAGAAAAATATGGTAATCTTGGAAAACTTCTCTTAATGCTTTTCGAGCACATAAACAAAATTCTAAACAATCACAAGTAATCACTTACCCTCATAAGGTCTAATAGACCAATTCGGTCTTAGTGGACATTAATCATCCTCATCATCATCATCATCATCATCAATATGAAGTATATGCAATACCTTGTAAGAATATATACAATAAAATATTATAGTCTATAGAACTATAGAATGAACAACCAAATTTTAATTGTTGGATGTAAACTCCTCAAAAAAATTACTGAAAATTCAAGATCCAAAAAACTATGAAATCATAACCATTTTAAAGATGATCTTGAATAGCCACTTGGATGAAACAACATCCATTTCACCCAACTTTAATGTAATAATTTTTTTAATACTAAAACAACCCGAATCTTATAATATTAGCAACATCTATAATCATTTTAAGTGGTGTTTCTAAATTACAATAATTTAGATTGATAGAAAAAAAACAATGCAATTATACTTAACCATGTGATAGAAGATTATTATCCATATATAATGTTATTTTGACATTAAAAATATATATTCACTTAATGTTATTGGCTTACTTCAACTTGTAATAACATCATTATGTATAAACAAAACATATGATTCATAAGATAGAAAACTTCCACCCCTTGCCAAGCATCTAGATAACAAACTTCTACTCCTTTCAAGAGCCTTGTCAATATTCTTTGAATCTTGCACCATCTGTTTACATGACAGGAAACTAACTCTTAGTCAATTAGAAACCATTTTAAATCAATATACTTTTATTAACATTTACATATAAAAAAATCATATTTAATTATAAATTAAATTTATATTTCAAATAAATATAAAAATATTACTTTATAAACAATATATCAATAATAATAATATATATATATATATATATATATATATATATATATATATATATAATTTACTAATATTTTATTTTAATTTATAGATAGTATATTTTTCCATTTTACAAATCATTGGCTATCTATATTAATGCTAAATTTTATTAAAAAATACAATATGCATCAAACTTACTTATTTGTGGAGATTACGTTTTGGAGTATATTTGTGAACAACTCTTTCATTTTTCAGCTAGATAGGTGTGGCATTTTTTTCATAACTCTGAAAAATACAATGAAAATTTAATAATCAAATAAATAAATTAACATTTTTTTTTCATAACTTTCAAAATATAATGAAAATTCAATAATCAAATAAGTAAATTAACATTTTTTTTCATAATTTTGAAAATACAATAAAAAAATCAATAATTAAATAAGTAAATTAACATGTTTTAAAAAAATATAAAAAATAATTAAAATATATATAGTAAAGTAAAAATTCTAAAATAATAATAATAATAATCTAATTTTAAAGTTAAGTTAAGTTAAATTAAAATTTAATATCAAATTGAAATATGAAACCTATTATTTATTAAGATTATTTGAAACTTCTTATTTATTAAATTAGAGAACTCTTGTAAAAAAAATAGATTCATATAAAACCTAATTCCTCTGAAATTCCTTTTGTTCTTAAAAAAAACTTTTACATAGCAATTTAATTACTAAAGTGTAATGAGATGTACATACCTTAAATATATAAAAAAATCTATAATCTAAATATGTTGATGGGAATACTTACGTCATGTAAGGCTGTGTGTAGAGCCTTCACTTGGTATCTTGAAACTCATTTAGACTACTCAACTTCAAGTCACGGGGTCGATAGACAGGGACCCAAATTTGTCATTAGAGGATAACTACAAATACCTTGTGAATAACGTTCCAAATGACCCCCTCGGTACGTGAGAGATCCCGTGTATCGGTAATATTTCCTGCTGCCCCATTTTATTGTTAGAATAAAGCTTACTTTAGTAAGAGATAACTGTTGTAACTGTGAGTTTCAACCATGACTATTGTAACTGTGAGTTTTCTAGGTTTACTATCTTTAGCTAATCAGATCCACTTGAGTCAGTGATCTGCATGCTATATATGTAACCTCCATTTGTTTGTTAAGTAACGAAAACGTTTTGTGTTGTGTGAATTAATTCTTCCAATTTTAATTTGGTATGAGAGCCACGGGAGTAAGGTGTGGAAATTCTAGATGATCGCAGGTCTCTCCTCTGGTAGGGTGCGAACCTATATTACTCGCACTCTGGTAGGGTGCGAACCTATATTACTCGCACTTTCAAGCATTCTCAGAATCAAAGAAGTTCGCAGGCTGTTGTTCATTTAGGTACGAACATGCTTCACATTCCTGCACCCGGAGTATTCGAGAAATGTGAAGACCTCGCAGTCAAGTAAAGAGTGAGGTGCGAACACCCCTCAGCCGAGTAAAGGGTGAGGTGCGAACTCCCCGCAGTCAACTCTAGCGTGAGGTGCGAGAACCATGGTATTTTTGAAAGTTTATGTAGTTTCCATGCTTTGAAGTTTTGTTTTTACGAGCGTAAGTTTTTCATTTTTACTGCGTGGGTGAGTATTCTTGCATGCATGGACTTTGTTGTGTGAGTTTAATTTCGGATTTGCATGCGTGAGCGTGGAGGTAGTTTGCATGCATGAGTGGAGTTTTGAAGTGTGAGTAAAATTCACATGAGTGGAGTGAAGGCAAATCGGAATTGCATAAATGAGGTAATGAGTTTAAGTGGTAAAGTGTGGTAAAATATATATATTGTTTATATATATATTTTTATTGGGTCGTGGCTTATTCCATGTGGATAAAGTAAATGCATGTGTATAAAGTGAAGTTATAAATCTTTTTATTAAAGTGGGTAAAAGATTTAAAGATGAAGGAAGGTGAAGTGGAAGTTAGTTCACATTCTGAAGTTACACGATACTCCAAAGGACAGTGCATCAAGCGTGCAATAGATCTCTCCATGAAGTACGATTACCTCACTAAGGAGCTGCCACATTCAGAGAAAATGGCCATCGAAAATATTTCAGCGTTTGGTATCTCGGTGTGGATAGATATGAAGGAAGAACCACCATAAACAGTCACTGCTCTGCTTTTCTACTTATACATATAGTGTGATGTGATTTGTTGTTTTGTAATGTGCTATTGTTTAAGTGTTTATGTAAAAATAAGAACTTGTATCTTGATGAAAGCTGGTAGCCCCAGTTTCAAGTACAATGTTTTTATTGGAAGTCACCTTGTGTAAAGGAATGTTGAAGACATTTGGATACCCGAAAGCAAAAATCTGACAGATGAAGGCAAGTTCATAGAATACATCAATAATTGGCACCTTTTATCACGGAAGCCCCGATGAGCCGAGTTGTCAAATTGTTCAGTATACAAATGCTACAATGATGATCAGAAGCGTTTTTTACTTTAAATGTGTCGATGGAAAGCTCGAAGAAGAGGGAGAAGAAAGAGCAGAAGCCGTGTGATTGGGGAGTGAGTTTCAGTGCTGAGGAAGACTAGATCAGACAAACAGATGAAAGTTCTAGTGTTGTAATCTTTTTGTGTTGTATTGTAATTTGTAAAGTAAGCATTAAGGGAGGGTGTTAGAATAAAGCTTACTTTAGTAAGAGATAACTGTTGTAACTGTGAGTTTTCTAGGTTTACTATCTTTAGCTAATTAGATCCACTTGAGTCAGTGATCTTCTGCATGCTATATATGTAACTTCCATTTGTTTGTTAAGTAACCAAAATGTTTTGTGTTGTGTGAATTAATTCTTCCAATTTTAATTTTTATGTGCTTGGGATTCACCATGCCCAAAAGTTCCTCAAGCAGTTCCATATCACCAATGGTCATGATTTCATCCATTAACTGTCATGTTAAACCCAAAAATATTAAGCATAATATTATCGCATATATATATATATATATATATATAACAATGCAAAACCAGATTTATACATAAATATACCTCTGAAAGGAAAGTATCAGGCCTGCCGAACTTGTAAAGGATTCCAACGACCGCAATTTTGCCGTCGTCTGCTTGGTGCTCAGGGCCTTTCGAACCCTCCATTCCTCTTGGTGCTCAGGTGCTCAGGGCCTTTCGGACCCTCCATTCCTCTTGTTGCTCAGGTGCTCAGGTCCTTCCATTCCTCTTTGAGTTCCCCCCAGTGCTCAGGTCCTTTCGGACCCTCTTCGTACTCGAACTCGCTCTCATCCTCTGTCTTTTCACACCAACAAAAATCGAGTGTTAGATCAATCTCTGCAAATTTTTACAGACTTCCTCTTAAAAAGAATACATAAAAGATATGAGATGAATTACCAACTTCCTGAGATCGAACCCCGGCGAAGAAGAAGACGATCAAAGCAAATGCAAAGAACGTAGCAGATGTTACAAATGGTGCCATTATAGTGAGCGAAGAGAGTCAAAGATGAGGATTATTACACTTCCTCACTAAACGCAAGGACAAACGACATGTACGAATGTTTCAAGCCCAACGAGGCATGCCTCCGTACCTAGAATTTGATGTTCCGCGAGATGTATATTTTATTCCAGGACAGATTTGACCTGTATAGTGAAATGTCCAACTTGGAACACTACGGTTGATTAAAATTCTAAAACGTAGATTTGATCAGGATAAATTCGAAAATGTAGATTTGACCAAGCTTTGCATGCATGCACTGTCAAATTTATTTTTACCAAACAGTTCAAATAGAATTTTGGTGCGGATGGATAAAGAATCTGAAGTAAAAAAATGGAAGAGTGAATTCAGTTTCTCAACCCCAAAGGATGAAAATGAGATTGATAAAGAAATATACGGCATCTGGGCCGGCCTTTCCAAAAAAAAGTACCTTCGTTGGTGCTCTTTGTCGGAATAACTCTGGCCCAAGAGACAAACTAGTTCTCTGTTTATCGGAAGGAGAGACTAACTAGTTCTTTGTTTATCAGATTTTTTTTTTTAATTGTGACAGGGTTATTTATTTATATATAGAAAAGAAATGGGACAGTAAATATTTCGTGATTTCTGAGTTGTTATGAGATCCAACTTATTTCAAATTTAGGAAGAGAGATTTTTTTATCATTTAGGAAGCATTATCTCTAACATTTCATAATTGGATGACTCATGCAGACTACTCTCTGCAACGCAGTTTTAAATATTGCGCTCTAAACAGTTTTCTCGACAAAGTTCTCAAAATGAACCCCTCAGTGCACAGATTGTCGCGTTGTGAATAAATAACTTATCAACACACAAAATACTTGATATTAATAACTTGCGTGAATACAAAATACAATAAAAAAGATGAGCTTCGGCTCAAATGACTTATTCTTAAGATTTTTTTAACTCCTTAGTTGTTGTTGTTTCTCCTTCCTCTCTACCTCTTTGCTTCTGCTCTGTATCAACTGCATCTCATGCTTCTTCGACTAACTAAAGGACTCCGACTTATATGGACTCCGACTGAGACTTTCTGTAGAAGTAAGACCGACTCAACATTAAACACTGTCATTAATACAATTGACTATTCAACTACTTAACTTAGCTTGAGAAGATAAAGATCGGCTCCATTTATAACTTCACTGCTTGCCCACTGCCCACTGACTTAGACTGAGTTTAAGTAAACGGGTGAATTCATGAAGGTGGGTAACACTTTCGTGAGAATCGGGTCTCCAAAATTCTGAAAGACATTTTTTCAGCCGAACTAATTTTTTTTTTTTAGCCGAAAGTCCTATTTTTTCGGTCGAAAAATTTTTCAGCTGAACCTTTGAACATCAAATCGAACGGTACCATAAAGATGCCCTTAATTTTCATGTACAATTTTAGCCGGACGGATATTTTTCATCCGGTAACATCTTTTCAATGGAAAGATATTCCGGTCAAAATAATGTTTCGGACGAAATAATCTTTTGGCTGAAAGAACTTTTCGGTCGAAAGATTAGTTCGACCAAAAGCATCTTTCAGCTGAAAAGCTCTTTCAGCCAAAACACGGTTTATATATTACCGGCACATCTCACCTGCTATAGTTTTTGCGAGTTGTTAGTTATTTCATACCTATTAGTTAGTGTTGGTGTTTGGTGTTTGTTGTTTGTTGCGGGCGAACGTTTGGTGTTTGTTGCGGGCAGGTGGTCTTGTGGACGAACGTTTGGTGTTTGGCGGTTTGGTGTTTGTTGTTTGTTGTTTGTTGCGGGTAGATGTTTGGTGTTTGGTGTTGCTGTAGATGGGCAGTCTTGTGGGCGTTAGAGCAGCGGGCAGGCAGATGTTGGAGCTGCGGACGGGAAGACGTTGGAGCTGCAGGTGGTTGTTCTAGGTATGTTTAGATTAGGAAATTTTGAATTAGAATTTTGAATTTTGAATTTTATTTTAGATTGTTGATAGGGTCTTATTCGGCCCTGTTAATGTACAATGATAGGCTTGAATTCATGCCTGTACCTGTACATGGACAGGGCCGAATATGGCCCTATCCCTTAGCTTAGTAAAGACATATGTTTAAATTTTAAATCTCTTTTTAAAAAATAAAATTTATAATTTATATTTAGATTGTTGACAGGGCCTTATTCGGCCCTGTCCATGTACAATGACATGACTGAATTCGGGCCTATACCTGTACATGGACATGGTCGAATATGGCCCTATCCCTTAGCTTAGTAGAGGTGTATGTTTAAATTTTAAATTTCTATTTAAAAATTAGAATTTAGAATTTAGTTTTAGATTGTTGACAGGGCCTTATTCGACCCTGTCCATGTACAGTGACAGGCTCGAATTTGGGCCTGTACCTGTACATGGACAGGGACAAATATGGCCATGTCCATTAGCTTATTAAAGGCTATGTGTTACACTATGACCATTACAAATTTTAGAATTAAATTATGTTTAAATTTTAAATTTTTAGTTAAAAGTTAGAATTTAGAAATTTTGTTTAGAATGTTGACAGGGCCTTATTCGACCCTGTCCATCTACAGTGACAGGTCCGAATTCGGGACTGTACCTGTACATGGACAGGGCCGAATATTCTCATGTCCCTTAGCTTAATAAAGGCTATGTGTTACACTAACCATTACAGAATTTAGAGTTTCAATTATGTTTAAATTTTAATTTTTTTGAAAATTTTAATTTTTAGTTAAAAATAAAAAAATTAAAAATTTTGTTTAGAATGTTAACAGGGCCTTATTCGACCCTGTCCATGTACAAGGACAGGCATGAATTCAGACATGTCCCTGTTCATGGACATGGATGAATATGGCCCTGCCCATGTATAGGGAGAGGCCTGGATTCGGGCCTGTCAATGTACATGGATAGGGCCATATTCGGCCATGTCCATGTACATTGACAAGCCCGAATCCAGGCCTCTCCCTATACATGGACAGGGCCATATTCGTCCCTGTCCATGTACAGGAACATGCTCTAATTCAGACCTGTCTCTATCCATGGACATGGATGAATATGGCCTTGTCCATGTATAGGGAGAGGCCTGAATTCGAGTCTATCAATGTACATGGACAGGGCCATATTCGGCTCTGTCCATGTAGTACCTCAAGTAGCAGGATAAGTAGATCTAGAAGCAGTAACAAAGGCCTAGTTCCATAGGAAATCCATACAATCGCTAAGAAAATAGACACAGTTGCAGAAAATAGACAGAGGCCTAAAGAGACTTTAAAATTTAGGGTAGGACACAAACTAACTATTATAACTATAAACAGTGCGAACAAGGGCTAAGCATCACTACTATAGGACCCCACTACCCTGAATAGTTCCCAAACTGAACAAAATTAGACTCTGACAACAACTATAAATAAACATCATCATAAAGGACCTAGTACATATCACAATATTTAACAGACCTAACAAAAAACTTGAAATACAAAAAATTGTCTATAGTAGTTGCTGCAATAGGAGAAAAATAAGTACAACTTTGACAAAAACTCCACTTCTCTGCTAATAGTATTGCTAATTTAAATTTTTAGGAAATTAAAATTTGTAGTTAAAAATTACAATCATGGAAACAACAGGGATAAAGGAAGTGTACAGAACCATGAATCAAACCTGTTGTAATCATACTAGCTAATTGTATAGGGCTGAACATGATGAAGTAATGAGCTAATATGATATGAGAACACAACAAGCCCTGTGAATAAACTGAATTACACTACATTCTTTGCTTAGAGGTAATTCCATCATATTCGTTCATAATGACACTGATGTTGCACTCTTATTTATTAGGGTCCTACTCCTAGTATAGAATATGAATAAGACCTATACTGGTTGTGCTCATATGTTACATGTATACACTTCTTATACCTTTTCATATTTATGGGATTGGTTCTAACTCAGTACTAATACAAATACAACAACAACCTTTACATTCAACTTATGATAATCTACTCTATGCGTCTATGATCTCAACATAATATAGGGTTATGACTCATACAAGAAGATGTGTTCATGTTCTATGATGTGTGTTTGATATGTTGTTATGACTAAGAGTAATACATAGCTAAATTGATGTGTGTTTGATATGTTGTTATCCCTATTTAAGCTTAATCTATCTCCATATTAAGCTTACATGACTAACATGAGCTATGAACATAATCATAATCCAATAATGCTTGAATATGATGAATACAGTCGTATAAGCAAATTAATAAATAACGAATCAGTGTTGTATTGAGAATCATTGTCTTTGTTTCAACATAACATATAGCTTAGTTCGATTTGTAATCAAGCACTGTAACCTATCTAGAAGAAAACGATAATCACAAGCTATGGCTTATTCCATCCATTCATGTTATCTTATCATAGCATCTTCAAGCTTGGTTAACTCTATACCAGTGTAATCCAATATTCATTGCACTATTGATATGATAGATTCATTGTTTCCATCTTTATGTACTACTGATTAGGATGAATTTTGGCTTGTCCCTGTACATGGACTAGCTGTATTCGGCCCTGTCCATGTAGAGGGACATTCCTGAATTTGGGCCTGTCACTCTACATGGACATGGTCGTATTCGACCCTATCCATGTAATGGATAATTGAAACTAGAAAATCTTGAATGATCTTGTGCTTATATGTCCCATATAGTATTATTATTCTTCCAGGCATATTGGATAATTATATAAAATTTAGATTCCTTTTAAGAATATCACCTAAACTACTCAATTAGCATCATTGTAGACATGACCATTTGGAACCATTAATTTTGTGACAATTAAGATTCACTCAAATGCATCTTCTTCAAAATATATACGCCATCAAATCTCACATTACTATTTGTAGAAATAGTCTTCATTACCACCATAAATTTTGTGACAATTAAGACTCACTCAATTGCATCTTCTTCAAAATATATATCCCATTAAAACTCACATTACTATGTTTACAATAGGTTATGATGCACTTACATTTGAAATTATTGTCATGATTACTCTCAATCAATATGAGTTTTCACCTTATAAGACTATATTTTATCTAGATTTCTAACTCCAACTAAGCCTCACAAATATTACATATGCTCCACCTCATCTTAATTTATATTAGGAATACGAACAACCCTCATACTCGTCCCATGTAAGATGACAATAAAGGAATTAGGATAAAAACTCAATGGCATAAATAATGCTAATGGGAAGTTTATGTTAAGCCCTAATATTGGCTCCTTACCCCTTAATTGGGGCATATTACATTAGTAATGTTATTTTATTTATATTGTCTTTATTCCATTAGTTGTAATTATACATCCTAGTCTCCTATATATACCAAGGAGACATTTGCATTTGGAATCATCTTGGAATTTTACATTTATGTGGGCATAAGGAGGTTGCCCCCTCAAAGAGGCTTATTATCTGAATTTATCTCTTTTTCAAGGCATTGAGTACTTATTCTGAGGTTTTTTCTATGCTATATTGACATTTGGTTCTTAACATATGGTGTTAGAGCTCAAGGTCTTGGGGTTTCGCTGCTACATCTGAGACACCTTGGAATTTTATCTATAACTTTGTTTCTACAATGTTTCAGAAGGATCGTCTTGGAGGATATTTAGTAGACAGATCAAGGTCTGTTGTGTTAAAATTTCATCTCCTGAGGCCTTATAATTTTGGAGATACAGCCTGTGAAATATAGCGTTCTGGAAACATCCTAAACTGATTCATTGCAGAATTTTCACTATAAAATATTTTATGTAATGTTTCAAACCCTGAACTCCGATGGATATTCACATAAACTAGTAAGGTATATGTGGAAAAAAGTTTAGCTTATGGGTCATCTTATATTTGTAGATACACCGTGTGGAAGATAGGGTATCTGACTAGTCTCAAGAAGGTGTTCTAGGTAAAACAATCATAACTTCTTCCTAGAGTATCCAAATTGAGTGATACTGGTTGCATTGGATATTGGACATTCTATAGTATTTTGGGTACGCGTTTCAGAATTTTATATCAATTATTTTGTGCGGGGCACGCTATACAAATGACATCTCTCGGAAAGGCCAAAAATCAACAAGTTGTGGGGAAGTTACCGTAAATTCCACTTGGCACATCCAATTTTTATCAAGACCTGTGGCATTGCAGAGAAGAAATATTAGAGAACTACAAAAAATAAAGTTTCATACCCAGAAGGGTCGAAACTTTGGAGATACAACAAAATAAGTATTGTCTAGTAGAACCACCTCAAAATCAAGGTTCAAAAGTGATACTTGGCCAACATTCCACCCAAAAAGGGAAATTCTATACCAAATAAGCCTCTAGATAATCCTACATGGACTCTTGATGAAGGTGAAGAAATGAGTAGGGACATAAATGATTTACAAAAGAAGACAGTAGCAAAAGATGAACTACAAGAGATGATGGAGGGTTTAAAAGGGGAGATCATGGAAGGATTGAAAAATTTCATAATAGAGAAGACACCTGAAAGTGAAAATGTATCCCATGAAATTCATGATGAGGACACAATGAAGGTGAATCAAGAATGGAGAAATTCCAACTTTGGGTTGAAGACCAACCACATTCCTAAGATCAATATGAGGAAGTTTGATGGCAAGGACCCAATCACATGAATGCCTCAGATGGAGCAATTATTTGATCTACATAATGTACCACATACACAAAAGGTATGAATTGCTTCTTTATATTTAGAACCCAATCAATTTGTATGGTATCGATTGATTTGTTCTCGCAAATCACTCGTCACTTGGACAATTTTCACGAAAGAAATGATAGCACACTATGAGGATACACGGAGCAATACCTTCTTTAGCCAATTGATAAATCTCAAGCAAAA
>JZKD02S1630270.1:415837-426267 GCA_000966675.3 Picea glauca
TGTTGAAAGTAAAAATATGGCTATGGCTACTAGAAGGACCAATCCCAACATCTATAGAGAGAATAACGCTCCTTCTTCTAAAACACCTCAACCTACAAGGTTGACACCTCAACAAATGGAGGAAAGAAAAGAAAAAGGTTTATGCTTTACTTGTGACAGCAAGTTACACAGTAAGAGACATAAGTGTGGTGAGAATAAATTGTTCTACATAGATTGTGAAGAGGAAGAAGAACAAGAAAAAGAACCATCTCAAGATTAAAACGTAGAAAAAATTTCATCTGAAGAGTTGACTCCCATGATATCGTGTAATGCATTGGTTGGAATTAACACTCATGTAATGCACTGGTCTTATTATCTGAATTTCTCTCTTTTTCAAGGCGTTGAGTACTTATTATGAGGTTTTTCTATGCTATATTGACATTTGGTTCTTAACAGTTTATCAATGGCACATAATCCATGTTCATGCAAGGCCTTCACCTCACTATGATTAAAACATGTAGATGTTATTAGTCGGTGTGTGAGATTATGAAGATTAAACTCTTTGTTTTGGGGATTCTAATGCATTGCATTATATGTGGTCTTAGTGGATCCAACCATAGGGAACTTTTAAGGAATCTTAAAGAAATGTTCTAATACGTTTTTTTAGTGGATCCAACCATAGGGAACTTTTAATGAATCTTAAACAAATGTTATAAGTAATATATATGTGGTCTTAGTGGATTCAACCATGTTCAAAGATTATGAACATGCTATTGAGTTAATTTTGGGTAGTAATCCACTCAATGTTAGACTTTATTGCTTTCTATATTTTCAAAAGAGTGAGACAGAGTAAATGGGTAAAGACATATTAGAAGTTGAAATCATGCATCTCAACAAAAATGTATTCTCTTCTCTAGTGATCTTAGTAAAAAAGAACGATAAGTCTCAAAGGATGGTCCTATACTATAGGGAATTTAATAAATTGCACTTAAAGATAAGTTTCTCATTACTACCATTAATAAATTATTAACTTGTATTTGTAATCCCCTTGCTTGCTAGTTTTCTGAATTGATTTTCCTTGGTGAATCCAACTTCTAATTTCAATGAATTCTCTCTATGGGTTTTATTGATTATTATGAAAAGATTGTGTTTTTATCTTCCATCCCTTATCCCTTTAGTCATCAATCTGTGCCTGAGAAGTCGGCCAGGAGCTAAATCAATGGTCGTCACTTTGGTGTTTAAAGACCTATAGATTCAAATGTCATGCTTTTCTGTGCATGGATGATGAGTGAAGGATAATAATTTCCCCTATTGTCTATCCCTTACTTATCTCTAAGGTGATTGATTCATGGTTGAATGTTTAGTCTTCGTGCCTTCTTATGGAAGAGTACCTCTGCACCTTGATTGATTAAAACTTTGATTTCTCTCTGCTTTTTTAATTTATTGAACTTGGGTACATCTATGCAATTTTATTGATAAACTGTGAATTGTGAATGATAAACCTCTAAGTTGAATGCCAATCCCTTGGCGAACCCAACTTTTGATTTCAATGACTTCCCTGTGTGGGTTTTATTGATTATTATGAAAAGATTGTGTTTTTATCTTTCATCCCTTATCCCTTTAGTCATCAGTCTCTGCTTGAGCAGTCAACTAGGAGTCGAATTGACGGTCGTCACTTCGGTGTTTAAAGACCTATAGATTCAAATGCCCTGCTTTTCTATGCATGGATGATGAGTGAAGGATAAGAATTTATCTTGTTGTCTATCCCTTACTTATCTCTGAGTTGATTAATTCATGACTGAATGTTTAGTCTTTGTGCCTTCTTATGGACGAGTACCTCTGCCCCTTGATTGATTAAAACTTCAATTTCTCTTTGTGTTTTTAATTGCTTGAACTTGGGTACATCTCTACGTTTTTATTGATAAACTCTGCATTGTGAATGATAAACCTATGAGTTGAATGACAGTCCCTTGGCAAACCCAACTTTTGATTTCAATGACTTCTCTGTGTGGGTTTTATTCATTATTATGAAAATATTTTGTTTTTATCTTCTGTCCCTTATCTCTTTAGTCATCAGTCTGTGCCTAAGCATTTGGCCAGGAGCCGAATCAACGGTCATCACTTCAGTGTTTAAAGACCAATAGATTCAAATGCCCTACTTTTCTGTGCATGGATGATGAGTGAAGGATAAGAATTTTCCCTGTTGTCTATCCCTTACTTATGTTTGAGTTGATTGATTCATGGATGAATGTTTATTCTTTGCACCTTCTTATGAACAAATAAATCTGCGACTTGATTGATTAAAACTTCGATTACTCTATGTGTTTTTAATTGCTTGAACATGGGTACATCTCTACATTTTTATTGATAAACTTTTCATTGTGAATGATAAACCTCTGAGTTGAATGACAATCCCTGTGTTTAGTCTCTAGAACAACCAAATTCAACACTCACTTTTTATATGGATTCTCTTCCAAACCATAGATTCTTATCATAGTAAACTGCTAAAAAACGAACCAGTCTCCCATTTTGGTGTTGTTTTACAATTGTAGTTACCCTTTGACTAAAGGAATAGTTATAAAAAATACCTCATTTTGGACAGTAAAGTCTAATATAGATATAAAAGAGTTTTACATACTGCAAAAAAACTTCACTTACATAAAAGATTTTACATGATCTCTTACCATAGGCAGCCACTCAATGGTTGGGAGAAAAACATGTTGGTTGGTCATTCAATGAGAGACATTAATAAACGACATCGATATTTCATATCAAAGCCTAATTTACACAAGCATTTGAGCTAATAGATCATTGACCATTTTTAATGATCTATTACCCTTTCTATTTATGCAAGCATTTAGTTGAAGATGATCTTCTATTAACCTTTGGATAAGATACTAGTTGAAGATGGTGATGTATTACCCTTTGTATTTACACAAGCATTGGAATCACCTGGCCAAGTCCTAGTTGTCCACGGGATTTCTGACAAGATGGATCTACCAAAACACATATAAACAACGCTTTATAACCACATATAAATGCATGTTGAACATATAACCACATATTAATTTTTTTTATTTTTTTTTTCTTCATAATTTTTGTTGGTCAATGTTGGAGATATTAACCTGTACTTGTCTTGTGTTTAACTTTTTATGAATTTCCAAATGATATATATTGATGAGAGATGTCGACACGAGATTCTCCAAACATTCCTCTCAAACTCTCTAGGTTCTCCCATGAAGGAAGAAGAGGAACTCCTTCTTCAACTGAGACTCCGAGTGACCAACAACAATCTCATCAAAGGAGATTTTCAAACGAGTCTGTGAATAGATCAACTGCATAATATGCTCAAGCAAGTGATATGGATGCAACCTTCTTAGATAGGTTTCGCATTGATACTTCTACACCTGAGAATCTAGGGAATACCTCAAGACAAAAGAACATTTCTGGTAATATTCTTTGATTTTCTTTATTTTTGTTATATTTTTGTATATTTAAATTTATGTCCAATTAAATATTGTAATTACTTTCAAATGTGTGTGTAGACAATGAGTTTATAACAAGAGATGACAATGAAAGAGAGAGTGTTTGTCACAAAGATTCTAATGTTGATGCAGAGGGTGAAGGTGAATTTAGGAGGCCACGTTATCAAGAAACAAAAGATTACAATCCTACGTCCAACTATCATTCGAATGTTGGTGATGAACTTCCCTTGGAAGGGATTACTGCAGAAATGACTCTTGAGTGATACCCAGGTGTTAAAAGGAGGTTGGAAAGTGATTTGTTGGTCTTGGAACTCCCTCAGGAGAGAAAACAAAGCTTGAAGATTGTTTTGCATTCATTGCAAAAATTTATGGATGCATATCAAAAGATGGGGCCAACCATTGACAGTTTTGTCGATCTAATGAGGTGGCGAAAGTCAGAGGTGATGGGTCCTGATAAATGGGAGGTAATAAAAAATAGATTTTCAAAAGAAGATGCAATTGCGATGTTCAACTTCAAAGATGGGCCAAAGTGAAAAATGTTTAAGGTGCAATATTTTAAGCACCCCGACATTGTAGGACATCTGTATAAAAGATTTTTGGCAGAATATGAGAAATTTTCATGGAACGATGAGGTTCCACACTATTTTGCAAGACACTTTTATGCATATTTTTTCATGCACATGCACCCTCATTATATTAGTCTATTGTCCAATTATTATGGGACTGCTAAAGGATAGACGTATGATCGCAAAGGGGCATATCGAAATGCGACATTGCCGAGGCCTAAAAAACCTTTAGTACCTCATCCAACAGGGGAATTTTCTTCACATTCAGAGTTGCGAGATACATCAGAGGTTGAAAAAGAGGCTAGGAATTCAATCGGAAAAAATTTGGAAGCGATTTTTTATGGTGTTGATGTTGGCATGAACTGTCAACGAGAAAAAACCAATTCTTGGGCCATATTTGTTTATAACATAGATGCAGGATTAGATACCATGTCATCAGAAGATGTTTTGGAGTATGAAATTTTTATCTGTGATGGTTGGAAGAAGTTCATTCAGAATGATGACCCGAACAACCGATTGGTATGTATTCTAGTTAGTAAATTTTTCACACATTTTAGGATAGTTTATTTCTAATTCTAGATTTATATATCATTGTATCTATAAAAATAATCGAGTTGTTATTGTCATTAATTGCAGTTTGGAGATATGTTAAATGAATCTCCAGTAAATAGGAGACTTGATTCCACAAGTTTAAATTTGGATGAGTTGAATCAGGACTTTGTTTTCTAATATCCACAGATGAACACTTTAGTTGTTCAATATCCAATATTTTGAATAAGATATCAACAACATTTGTAATTTTGTATAAATGTGAACACATTGAATCCTAGATTTAGTTCTTAGTTGTGTTGTTCACAGATCCTTATTCCATATCCTACTACTTAGGGAGGCTTGTTTCAATTCTCATTGGTAGAGTTTGAAGAGGGTGAGAGTTCAAAAGTATCATTTAGTGTGTTAAAATCATTTAAATTTAATTTTTCAAATTTTCAAATTTGAAATGTGTTATGCAGGCCAATGTGGGGAAGAGAGTACTTGAGAGTGTGCTTAGGAGAGAGATTGAGATTGAGGAGGAAGCAGAGGAAGCACCCAGATTTGGGAAGGATATGTCCATTCAGAATGATTCATAAATGTATGTTTTTTACTTTTATCAAATTTTTAGTTTAGCCTTTCCTATTCAATGCTTTGATCAATTATTTTGAAATATATAGAATCTCTAGATAAGCTTATCATTGTCTTAAATTATGTACATTCAAACATATTTAAGGTTATATTATGATGAAGACCTAATTTTAAACTTAAACATTTGATTATTTGAGAACAGACTCTATCCCACATCAGAAAAGAGAAAGTTTCTAAATTTTCTTCGATTGCATTCCTTGCTTTATTGTCCAAGAATGACGTAGTATGGACATTTGTGTTTTCTACATACAACGAAGTGAATTCATTCATGCCAGGGTATTGTTAAACTCTTAACTAAATTGGTTACTAATCACAAAAACCAACATTCAAGTAGATTTACAAATAAGCTCACACATATTGTATATGTGAGCTAGCTCACAAATATTGTATATGTAAGCTAGCTCACACATAATTTCAAAGATAATTTGATTATATGTAATATTAATACATCCCAAAGATGAAAGATTTAAATGGTTTTTTAAGACTGACTTAATATACATGTGCAAATTTGTGTTTTCTTCATGTACATGCAAGATTATATGAGGACATTCATTCCACTGCAGAAAGAGGAGATAAGTATTTTCTGGAAGAATTATTTTTAAAATGGAGATTTGTGAACCTTTTTAGATATAAGTAGTTTTTTGGAAGAATGGCTTAATATGGAGATTTATGAGTCCTTTAATTTGAAAGGGCATCATGGAATTTGATTATATGACCACTGCATAAGAGGAGAGAAGTATTTTACATCTTAGGAGATTAGTATTTTATTGTTGTGTAAATATGATCAAATAACATCACGTGGGATGATAATTTCACCTAAATGATTTGGGACTTTATCTACAAGGAGAATTTTACCTAAAGGATTTGAGACTTTATCCACAAGAAGATAATTATTTCATTGGAAGAATGACTTAATATGGAGATTTGTGAACTTTCTTCATACACAGTTCTATACTTATTTCAAATTATTATATAACTTTAACTCACAAATTTTTTTTACCGAGAACACAATTTTTCTCTTTAATTTTTTTTAAGATTTTAGATAAGATTTTACGAATTGTTTAAATCATGTATGCTTAATGTGGAGAGTAACTATCTTAAATCTCTTTAACTATGGTTGGGTATGTTATTATTTCTTATTGTTTATTTAATATTTAGTTATAGTATATATGATACTATGTGTTATTTGTTTTTTTATTATTATCTTGGGTGGAATCACGAAGGTGGGTTACACTTTCGTGACAATCTGGTCTCCAAAATTTCGAAAAACTTTTTTTCGACCGAACTAAAAATATTTTTCGGCCGAAAGATATTATTTTCGGTCGAACTATTTTTCGGCCAAAAAACTAAACGTCAAATCGAACGGAGCAATAACCGTGCCCTCGATTTGCATGTAGAAATTTGATCGGTCATATATTTTCTTTCCGGCAATAAGTTTTCAGCTGAAAGATAGTTCGGCCGAAAGATAGTTCGGCCGAACTATATTTCGGCCGAAAGGTGGTTTATATATTAGCCACACATCGAGTTTTCCAAGTTTTGGAAAAATTTGTTGGCGTGAGCTCTGTGCAATTGGCGTGAGCTCTGTGCAATTGAGGTCATTGAGCGTTGGCGTGAGCTCTGTGTGTTCACATGGTGTGGCTCTGTGTGTTCGTGTGAGCTCTGTGGTGTGGCTCTGTGTGTTCGCATGAGCGTTGGCATGAGCTCTGTGTGTTTGCGTGAGCTCTTTGGTGTGGCTCTGTGTGTTCGCGTGAGCGTTGGCGTGAGCTCTGTGCAATTGAGGTCGTTGAGCGTTGGTGTGAGCTCTGTGTGTTCGTGTGCTGTGAAATTGGCGTCAGTTCTATGTGCAATTGGCGTGGCATGGCGTGAGCGTTGGCGTGAGCTCTGTGCAATTGAGGTCACTGAGCGTAGCGGAAGTGAGGTCGCGAGCGCAGCGGAAGTGAGGTCGTGAGTGTCGGGGGACAGGTAAGTTCATTCTTGGTCGAGGTTGTTGTATTTTAAGTTTTCTTCCTGAATACGAAAAAATTGTGGGTTCGATGTCGGTTCAAATGTATTGTAGTATTGTACTATGAAACAATTTTGGGTTCGTTGTCGGTTTAAATTGTGTGTTTACTGTCGGTTCAAATTGTGTGTTCGCTGTCGGTTTAAATTTTGGGTTCGTTGTCAGTTCAAATCTATTGTAATATTGTAATACAAAAAAATTGTGGGTTCGTTGTCGGTTCAAATGTATTGTAATACGAAAAATTTGTGGGTTCGATGTCGGTTTAAAGGTAGAAATAATTCAGATCTTGTAATATTCTACCATTCTAGAAGTTTTAAATTGTTTTGCCATTGTAATTTTTGACAGCTAGAATTGGGATAATTTTGTATCCGATTTGGTCATTAAACTCTTTTACCATTTCCTGAGTTTGTTGTTTGGGTTACAATAGATTAATTTACCATTTGTTGAATTGAAATGTCTTGGTCATCATGAGTTAATTTACAACTCTGGATTATGGTTTTAGTGGGTCACTGTATAAATTCTACATGCAATCTGATCTTTGAATCTCATAAGATCTTGGTAAATCGTATCAAAATTTCGATTGGAAATTCGTTGAGTCTTTATGATCTATTTTTCTTGTTATTCCGAACTAGAACTCGCAGGGTATTTTAAATTTACCGTACCATTCTGAACTAGAACTCGCTGGGTATTTTTACCATACCATTCCGAATTTAAATTTAAATTTTTACCAGGGTATTTAAATTTACCATACCATTCTGAATTTACCATTTTTCTTTCTATTCTGAACTAGAACTCGCAGGGTATTTTTCTGGATTATTCTGAACTAGAACTTCCAGGAACACATAATTTCTTTTACCACTTCCTTTCCAAACTACAAACCCAATTGATAAGAGAAGGGTCGCTGCCTTTCCAAACTAAAGACCTGAAATTTAAGAGTTGTAAGATCGTCTCTCTTTTTAAATTACATGAAAGACTTTAGAATAGAGTGTTTCGTTGATTTTAAGACACAGTCCTGGATTGTACCATTTCATATGGTCGTTGCATTTTAGACATAGAACCATAATTGACCATTCGTATGTCTACTTCCTATAATTGACTTGTTTTTTCACTTATATTTCACTTATGACTGTCGTTAGCCCATATTTTCCCAAAGCCTAATGCTAATCACATGACCATGTTGATGACCTTATTTGTATTTTAAAGCGTTTCTTAACATTATAAGCAAACAGGGTTGATGTATGTATATAAGAAATGTCTAAAAAGAACAAGGGAAATAGCTACAAAGCAGTTAGTCCTCGCCTTCATTGTAAAGTTCTAGTTTAGAAGGAACTCAATTTTTGCATCAGTTTAATAGTGTAAGTGTAAACTAAATTTTAGTTCTAGCTAGTTTTTTTGTCTCTTTACATCTAACTAATAGGATGTTTTTATTTAAACCAACTGATGAATTTTATTTATTTTAACTAACAACCCATTTCTTATAATACCTTCTATACACTATTATTATGAACACCGGAAATAAACTTAAATAAGAAAAAACTTTTGAAAGTTGCATGCACAACCCACTTCTTATATTTCCTTCTATACACTATTATTATTATGAATACCTTCTATACACTATTATTATGAATACTAGAAATAAACTTAAATAAGAAAAAACTTTTGAAATTTGCATGCACAACCCACTTCTTATATTTCCTTCTATATACTATTATTATTATGAATAGTAAAAAAAAAACCTTTAATAAATAAAATCTTCGTTTACAATGAATTGAAGTGGATTATATTATTAGTCATTGGTGATGAATTGAATATGATTATATTATTATCCAAAATATTGAATGCTACATAAAAGACTGTACATGGATTATAAAATAAATACATTATGTTGTTGTTCTAAAAATACGGTCATGGTTCGTACGTCAAGGTTCTTTGCAATTGAAGTAAAAACAAAATGACAACATACCTATCAGTGAAGACTGAATTGTCAAGTCTCTATTTAATTTTGTTTCTTGTATGTGTTGGGTTCTAAACATTGTATTGTCAAGTCTCTCTTTAATTTTGTTTTATGTATGCGTTGGGTTATAAACATCGTATTGTCATGTCTCTCTTTAATTTTGTTTTCTGTATGTGTTGGGTTCAAAACACTGTATTTTCAAGTCTCTCTTTAATTTCATTTCCTGAATGTGTTGGGTTCTAACCACCATAATGTCAAGTCTCTCTTTAATTTTGTTTCCTGTATGTGATAGGTTTATGAATAGTCTCTATTTTCTCTTCATTCCAGGTGAATGTAGTTTGTTGACCATGTGGAGTTACTATGGATTTTCTACCTGTCACTTTTATCCCCATGTAAAGATGCATTTTTGTACTTGTGACTGTATTATCCCTTCTTCCTCATCGCTGGCCTATGCATGTGTTTTAGAACACTTCGGGAATATATTTCCCCTTTTACCTCAGCGATGAACTTGTCTCTGAGTTTTAATACATTATGTTTTGAGTTTCCCCTTTGTCCTCCAGCACTGGAATGGTCTCTGCGTACCATCTAATGTTGAGATTGGTCCCTGCCACCAAACTTGTTAGTTACCCTTGTATCAACTTGAGCAGGAGTGTAGAGTGCCCTCATCCCAAGGGTATCCTTCCTTAATGTTGTTATGTTGTCCTTCTTCTTCCTCGGAACATTTATGCCTGTTGTTGATCTCCTTATGTTTTCTAATTATATCGACCTTGTGGTCATAAAATGGGTTGTGGTTGAATGGGTAGCATTAGTTATGTTTCCATAAGTAAGATAGATACACCCCTTTTATTATTAGTCCCTGCCTAAAGGCAGCAGGGACTATAGTAAACGGCTGAGAGTTTTTTCAATATTTTGCAAGTAAATCAAAGTGTTTTAACATAAATTTTTACTCTCATATTTCATCAAACACCATTTTTATACCTATCAAATAGAACACTTTTCGTTAACCAATCACAGACTTTGATGTTTTATTTGGCCTCTTTTTGAGGCCAAGAACGATTAAACTTAGGAAACAAAGTATCTATCTGCTATGTATTGTAAGAAGGTGAATTAATGCTAGACTTTAAGTTAAGCATTAATATTAAACATTAATATAGTTTCATCATATGCTTTAAGTTAAGCATTAATATTAAATGTTTCATCTTTGAAAATGTACATTGATGCTCAATTTAAACTTTATCATCATTCAAGGTGGCAATGTTGTTTCCGCA
>JZKD02S1630270.1:622735-641454 GCA_000966675.3 Picea glauca
TTTAAAGAAAATAATTATTTGAGGAAAGAGGGGGATGGACGACACTTGTGCGAAGGAGAATATTTAGAATATTTTTATTAAAACTTAATTAAAATGTGATTTAGGGAAAGTTGGAGGTTGGTAAAACTCTATAAAAGAAAGGGAAGATGAGGAAGAAAGGGATCGACTATTAGCGTAACGTTACGCTGTCGGAATTGTGACTTGACTGATTACTTGTGGAGAGTTGGGATTTTCCAGCTCAGATAGGAGTGGTAGCTCGGCCTTGCGAGGCGAGCTGAGAAGCTAGACATACCATCTGGATAGTGTGTGGCCCTTTTGCGGCTCGGGGGGCTAAGGGGGAAGCAGAGTACCCCTAGCGATTGGCTGGGAGGTACCGGTGTAGTCTCTACGGTCGGTGAGCGAGAGCAGCGTGGAGCAGGAGCAGCACGGAGCGCGGGGTCATCATTCGAGGCGGGAGTTAAGGCAATGATATGTTTTTCATTTGCATGATAGAAGGTATTAGGACCTTAGTCCTCTCTTATTGTTATCAACATTTTTGTATTGGCATTGTGAGATGAAAAATACTTAACTTCAAACGGCTTGGGTTCTTGTTGGATTAATTGGTTTCTTGCCTTGCTCTTTGGTGATTGTAATTGTGGGACAGTTATAAAAATATTACTTCTTACTCTGATGTTGCATGTCAGTATTAGATTAAAGAATTTTATGATTTCAGCATTGCCGACCTTCCTTGGATCTGTGCGATCTCCCACTACACCTTCTGTTTGTTGTCTGCGTTTTTACATTTCTGTGGATGTATTTACATTTTTGTGGGCGGTTAAATATCCCAGTGGGCGTTTTTACCGTTGTCGTGGGCGTTTTTACATGACGATGGGCGTTATAAATTCTGTGGGCATTTTTATATGACTGTGGACATTTTATATATTACCGTGGGCATTTTATTCCACTGTGGGCATTTATACTCTACAGTGGGCCTTTTTATATAAATGGGGGCCTTTTTATATGATTGTGGGCATTTTTTATATTACCGTGGGTATTTTATTTCATTGTGGGCGTTTATACTCTATAGTGGGCGTTTTTATATAAATGGGGGCATTTTTATATGACTGTGGGCATTTTATATATTACCATGGGCATTTTATATCACAGTGGGCGTGTATACTCTACAATGGGCGTTTTTTATAAATGGGGGCGTTTTTATATGACTGTGGGCATTTTATATATTACTGTGGGCATTTTATATCACTGTGGGTGTTTATGTATTACAGTGGGCATTTTTAATTAATGTGGGCGTTTTTATATGAATGTGGACGTTTTTATATGACTAGGTGCTTTGTCACCTCGTCCGTTTGCTTCCATGTGTAAATTGGAGTGATTGTATGCCCTTTTATATTTTTGTTTTCCTTCTGGCAATCCGTTCTCGCAATTTTGTTTGGAAATTGTTCTTGTACATTGTTTCTGGCAATAGTGGTATGGGCAATTTCGTTTTTGTAAAATTAGATCTCAGAATTTGTTCTGGCAATAGTTGTATGGGCATTTTCGTTTTGTAAATTTAGATCTGAGAATTCGTTCTGGAAATAGATGTATGGGCATTTCGTTTTTGTAAATTAGATCTGAGAATTCAATTTTGGCATATGGGCAATCGACTTTATTGTTAAGAGAAATTTCATTTTCCGAGCAGAAATTTAGAATTTAATTGTTGGCTGCCATTTTAAATTACAACTCAGAATTCAGAAAATTTATGTATTCGCTGCCATTTCAATTTACATCTCAGAATTCAGAAATTTTATGTGTTCACTGCCATTTTAAATTACAACCCAGAATTCAGAAAATTCAAGTGTTTGCTGCCAAATTTGTTTATAAATTTAGAGATCAGAAGTTTACTTATCCGTTGCCTTATATTTTTGCAAAGTTGGATATTATACTTTCTATGATTTGTTGCTAATCAAAATGTAGAGACCCTGCTTTCTGTTATTCATTGTTTGTTGTCAATTTTGTCAATTCTTAAGTTTAGATTTTCGTATGATATTTAAAATCTACCATCAATGAAGTTTGGAAAATCCGGAGTTGAATTTGATGAGTCTCATCTAAACTATTATACCATTTGGATTTGTATTATTGAATCATTGCATAAGTAGTCACAACAAAAAGGCATTGTTTTATTTAACTATTTAATTTCTTATGATCCACTATCAAATTTCTACTAATCCAAGTTGAAATCGTTATGATTGTTGTGTGTTAGTTGAATTTAGATTTGAATTCCCTTGTTTTTTGTATGATTTATAGTATTATGAAAACTAAATTGGGCACTGCAAATTTATTTGTCAATCCGGAAATACAAATTTGATAGATGTGTAAAAAAAAAACTTTGCATGCTAGAGTTTATCTAGTGGGGTGAGTGGAAATTTGTTGATATTACTTACATGTTAACCTTGGTGAAGTTTCGACTGGCTTATTGATGTATATTTAGTGTTGTTTTAGATGACACCTTATGGCCTTATGGATGCAATACCGATGGTTTTAGTTATCTCTACTTGAGCAGTGGTTAGTATGTAGTGAATGATTGACATAGATTTAGTTTTTACGCATTGAGGATTTATGTAGTAGATGGTGGGTCTAGATATTTAGTTTTTATAAAGTTATTTCTAATGATGGATTAAACTTACTTATTCTCGCGCCCATGATTATTTAAGAATTGAATGACATGTTGCCTGATGAATGAGACTTGCGCGCAATGGAAGAATCATGTAATGCAATGCTTCATGTTAAATGTTATGGTAATGATTTCTTTTTATTATTAATTCATGGAAAGGTTATGGTAATATAAATGTAATGTTGATTTATTTTATGGTAAAGTTATTGTAACTTCATTGCATTGGTAGCATACAAGGAGTAATGTGATTGGCGATTGATGTTTTAGTTGTCGGGTTATTATAACATAAGATGTGAGGTTGTTAAGATAATATTAATGTAATTTTATGGTATATGTAACATATAGGATGTATTGAGATTGTTGATTAATTTCAGGGTTAGTACTATAATTGGAATTTTCCAAACTCACAGTTGTATGATATCAAACTCTTCGATCTGATAAAGCTAGTCACTCTGTATATAAGTCTGTGTGTGATTATTTTCTGTGTAAAGAATCTAGTGCCGTATTAAGAGTCTCGGGCCCTTTAAAGGTAGGGTTTCCACTCTTGCGACACACCTCTAAGGTCATATCAGTAGTCTCGGGCTCTTTAAAGGCAGAGTTCCCACCACTGCGACCTCCTGACAGAGATTACTAGTTTCTTCTTGAGCAGTCGGCCATGAGCCTATCTGACCTTCTCTCTCTCCGGAGCAGAGAACTAAGATTAAACGCCCTACTTTCCTGTGCAGAAATAGTAAAATCTACTACTATGGATTCTTCCATCTGTGTTCGTACTGTATATAACAAAGTATGTCGTTTAATGCTTGCAGTTACTTATTGTGTGCCTTATGTCTTCTTGTGGTGATCATCGTGGTTGCAGCTTGTTAGTGGATGAGTGGCGATGTAGAGTCAAGTGTGTCTGTTTCTTTTTTACATGCGCGCACACACCTTAAGCAAAAAAAAAAAATTGCACCTGTTATCAGAGTTGTTGTCGTAACGAGGAGGATGTCACATATGGTACCAAAGTCGGTTCGACTCGTGACTTGGAATTCACTACGGCTTTCGTGACGTGATTAAATTTGATTATACTGTTGCTGATCGAGTTGATTGTGTGTGTGCAGGTAATCATGGTTAGAGGACGTCGCGGAGGTAGATGACTTTGTGCTAGGGGAGGAGGCGTGATGACTCCAGTAGCATCTACGCATGAGGGGTCTAACCCACAGGGATGTGTGCAGGTTCTCAGATAGGAGCAGATAGCATTTGGAGACATGGTCAGGATGATGAGGTATTTTTAGCACATGTCTGAGGCACTGATCAACCGATTGGACAGAGACGAGGCCAGGGCATCGACACCTACTGAGGTTCCGCCGCGCGCACCGGCCGTTACTAGTAGCATTCACTGTAAACTCGAGAAGGTTAAATTTCTTGAGTTCTTTGGTGCCCCGGATGGCGCAGCCACCGAGGCATGGTTGGAGAATATGGAAATGTGCTTTGCACTTCACGATTATACCTCCAACATGAATGTCCGCATGGCGGTCTTTCAACTGAAGGGGAGCGCTCTTCTATGGTGGAAGAGACTCCTATCGCAACTAAACATGGTCGTCAAAGACGTGTCATGGGAACTGTTCGAGGAACAGTTGCGAGAGAGGTATCTTTCAGAGGAATTCATTGAGCATTAGCTTAATGAGTTCAACGCTTTACAATAGGGAGGTCGTACGGTGCCCGAGTACAAGGCACGTTTTATGGAGCTGCTCCGGTATGATCCACACCTTAACACAAAAAAACTTAAGGTCAACAGGTTTGTGTTTGGCCTTATTGGAATCCTGCCTGCAAAGGTTAGGATTTTGATGCCTCAAACCTTGCTCGATGCCATCCAGAAGGCCCTCATAGAAGAGGAGGAGCTTATAAGTGGGGTTCATACCAAGACTCCCACGAGACCAACAGGGCAGGGTTCATTTGGTACACCGCAACATCAGACACCAGCGAGACTTACGCTGGGATATCGTGGCTTCCAGAGAGGATCCACTTTCACTACACCCCGATGACCGCCACCTCAGCAGCGAACACCTTATCAGGGACCACAACACCAGCAGCAGCGTCGCTCGCAGCAGCAGCAGTTTAGGCCTGTTCAGCAGAACAGACCAGGGTTCCAGGCTAGTGGGTCGTCATCTTCTACTTCAGGTACTTGGACTACTGGGCCGAAGAAGGGGTGTTGGACGTGTAGGGAGCCACACTACCAGTGCGACTGTTCTGTGAAGAGGACCAAAGTGTTCAGATCAGTCGGGCCCACTACCGTGGGAGATATGGGCAAGGCCCATCAGATTCATGCAGCGGTGAATAACCGCCAGGCAGAGCACCAGTCGACTGTGCTCGAGACGATAGGTATTGTCACTGACCAGACCCTTAGTATTTTGATAGACCCAGGTGCTACTGAGAGTTTCATTTATGGTGTAGTTCTAAAAAGGATTAAGGTAAAGGAAATCGAATAGGACGAGTAATAATAAAGGTCAATATTAATAAGGCCTTTCAATAAAATAAAATAAGGTAGATGTAAGAAGATCTAATAGAAGCTTTCACTTCTAGAAGGATCTTCCTCTAGATTCTTCTCTTAATAGACATATTTAGTATAAAAAAGGGTTGAGGGTATGAAAACCCTATCTTGAAGATTATTGTAAGAGAGCGTTGCTCGACTGGAGGTTGCCCCCTCGAAGAGGCCTGTGAACATTGCTTTCTGAATCAAAGTGCTATTTCAGTAGTTGTTCTCATATTATTTCTGTGTTATTGTGGATGATTATGCTGGTTATATTACTATTGTTCTGCTAGTCCTAGCATTTTATTTATGTTATGCATATTTATTAGATCTGGTATCTTGCATAATGACATTATACTCAACATCGCAACACGACGACAAACACAACGCATGCAACTCATGCCACAACAAACATAACGACCTAACATAAAATCACATCAATCACCTGTAAGCAATGTATGACATTCAACCAACGAAGACTAAGAATGACTACCCTTCCATCCTACCTTGCAATGGCTAGCACCTCCAGGACACATAAGCAATCCTCAAGCGTAGGTTCCCATCGATTTTGACCATTTAAGGTCTCAAGGATGGAGTCTATTCTGAGGAACAAGGATGTGTCTACATCCCGCCTAACACAAGCAAACCAAGCCTACTAAGCTAAGGGAAATCATCCTAACAACCCCACACACCCAAAATTAATTACACAAGTAACTAGAACCCTTATAGTGAGCAACCAAGCACATTAAATGTTTACAAAACCAAGTACAAACATTAATTAAAATGAACAACAACTCCCTCAATGGGAAGCGCAAGCTAAAAATGAGTTCATCAACAACCCAACCATTAATCAAGGCTAAAAGGTCAATATCTATGATTTAAATTGGCGTTAATTACAGATCAATTAACCAGTCTAAATTCCATTAGTCAATGAGTTACCAACTGAACTTAATATGAATTACGACTCAATTTAGCGTGTCTGAGTTACCAATTAGGCGATATCTATAAATCCAACTAACATCAATTACATATCTAAATTAGCAAGTCTAAAATTTGCAATCTAGTCTTTGCTCACCATACAAATTTTAATATTTATTACAACCCAAATGGAAAATTCTATATTAATCTGAATCCCCATCCAACTAGCCATAAAATTGAATAACAACATTAACATTCTTAAAGTGGAATCCTACCATTAGCACTTATAAGAAATTAAATCTCAACATGTAGTCTAGCTATATTGATCGAACTAACAATGCTAGCGGTCTACTATCATAGAGAAGGGAACTGCTAACTATTAATAGTGTTGTAGCAATTTAACAAGGTGATTATCATAGTAGTTACATGACAATTAATATACCATTAACAAGATAGTTTACATCACTGTTTTCATAATAAGTAATATAGCAATAACAAGGCATTTAACATTCTAGTTAACATACAATTAACATAACATTAACAAGGCAATTTGTATGATTGTTAACATAACCATTCATAGCGTAATAACCAGGCGATTTATATAACTCTTAACTATTTAACTCGTTGTGGCATTTAATCAATAGAAGGAATCTGTTGACCAATAACATTGTTGTAGCAATTGTTCTGGCAATTAATAAGGCAAAAATATAGCATTTCATATTACAATTAAGATGCCCTTTAACAGAAAAAGGAGGTTGCTAACCATTAACATTGATGCAACAATTATTCTAGTAATTAATAAGACAACAAAATATAATTTATTATTGCAGTTAACATGATAATAAACATGGCCAGTAACATTGTTGTGGTAATTAAAGCTTGGCAAAGAGAACGTTGGGTATGCGTTCAATGTGAAGGAGGATAAAAGGGACAAACAAAACTGCAGAAGGAACAACTTGTGCTCAGTCAACAACAAATCAAGCAATGATTAAGGCAAGTCGTTGTCAATTAAGAAGACAACACAGTCAATTTCTAATTATCAAAAACGTGGTCACTCCAACAAGTAATTTTGTGATTTAAATGGATAAAATCGTGGGTGATTTCTACAACAACACAGTCAACTTCTGATTATAAAAAACATGGTCATTCCAGCAAGTAAAGTTTTGATTTAAATGGATAAGCTCGTGGATGATTTCTACAGCAACACAGTCAACTTATGATTATAAAAAACGTGGTCATTTCGGCAAGTAAATTTGTGATTTAAATGGATAAGATCATGGGCGATTTCAGCATGTAACACAAACTGTTTTTAATTTCCAAATCGTGGTATTTCACAGCAGGAAATTTGATGAATTGAAAAGCAAAAACGTGGGCATTAACAGGAATCAAATGGAAACAAAATTTTAAAGAAAAACATTGTCTTCATCAAGGGAAAAATCGCCTCAAAGGTAAAACGAAATGCAGACAAGAATAATTCCTCTTTTCCATCACTAGAATACAAAATAAAAATGCAGACCATAAATCATTTCGTTTTTCATTGCCAAAATACCCAATGTAAAATGCATAGATGAATTCATTTCGTTTTTCATTGCCAGAATACCCAATGTAAAATGCATAGATGAATTCATTTCGTTTCTCATTGCCAGAGTACCCAAAATAAAAATGCAGACCATAAATCATTTTGTTTTTTATTGCCAAAATACCCAATGTAAAATGCAGAGATGAATTCATTTCGTTTTTCAATGCCAGAATACCCAATGTAAAATGAAGAGATGAATTCATTTCGTTTCTCATTTCCAGAATACCCAAAATAAAAATGCAGACCAGAAATCATTTCGTTTTTCATTGCCGGAATACCTAATGTAAAATGCAGAGATTAATTCATTTCGTTTTTCATTGCCAGAATACCCTAATAGAGCACAGACAACAGTAAGAGAGTGCAAGGATCCAATGGGACGGTTCATGGAATGATTGCAGGGGTTCTATCATTCAAGGCATAGAGAAAACCAACCAGGACACAAGGTAATCCACACGCAGATGTCATTGCCAGATGGAGGAAACAACAATCAGCCAGGGACAAACATCAAGGGTAGACGGCTAATAGGTTCATCCTTCGCTCATCATCCTCGCACAAAAAAGCAGGGTGTTGAGATCCATAGGTCTTTTAACGCTAAGGCGATGAACCTAGATCAGGCTCCTGGATGATTGCTCAGGCAAGGACTGGTGAGCTAGGGATGAAGGCTAAACAACCATGAAGGTCATAATCAACAAAACAAGGTGGTCAAGACGTGTGGGGAAATGAAGCCATGGGAGCCTATCTATCATTGAGCTAGGCTAAGAAAATTTCAGAAAACCATCTAGAAAATCAGTTCACTCACACAAGTAAAAATGCATATTCAAGCATAAGTTCTAAAACATTTTACCATACAAAACGAAGAAAGCGTATCATTTCATGTTCGGAGTGTATGTCCCGAGTGTTCCTTGCAACTCCTGCGTGTCGACCGATGAGACTACACCGGTACTTCCCAACCAATGCTAGGGGTACTCTTCTTCCCCCTTAGCCCCCCGAGCTGCAAAGGGGACACACACTCACTATCCAGAGATTTCAACTAGCTCCCAGCTCGCCTCGCAAGGCTGAGCTACCACTCCTCACCGAGCTGGGTATCCGAACTCCCACAAGTTAAGTCAGTCAAGTAGATATTTCTGCACCGTAATGTTACGCAAACAGAAGAGATCCAACCTCCATCTCCTCCCTTCATTATATAGAGTTTTGTGGTTCCTTACTTTCCAAAAATCTTGTTGATTTAAGTTTTTAAAATTTAATTCCTAAAAATTCCTCCCCGTACAAGTGTCACCCATCCCCTTCATTCCTCCATAAATTAATTTCCTTAATTAATTAATTATCTTTATTTCCCTCACCCACCTAGAGTTACTCTTAGAATCACTCCTAGGTGTTCCTGAATTCTCTTACAGGTTTTAATGACTTTCCCCACCATTAAATTGCTAGTTCAGTTTAAATTAGAAGACTCTTAAATGGTAGATACTTTACTAAGTTTGACTTTCCACTTTTTCCCCTTTTATGTTTACCTCTTTTCCTAGTTTCCTAATATTTTAGATTTTCCCTCTTTCCCCTTTTTAATTAGAACTCAAAAAGGCAGGTGTGGAGATTAACCCTTTTTCCCTTTTCTCATTTAATTAGTATATTTTAAATTATCACAAAGATAAAACAATTAATTCCTTTTTTTTTTTTTTTTATTCCAACAATTTTTTTTTTCTTGAATAAATTAAATTTCTTACTCCCTCTGTGTTACATGATTTAACGAAGATCATACTCTTTATTTATTTTGTTTTCAAATTTTATTATTATTATTATTATTATTATTATTATTATATATATATATATATATATCAAAATTCTTTTAAGAAAAAGGATAAAATTTTACCACTAGCATGATTTAGACCTAGACATTAATTTTCGTGATGGGAGACATTTTATTAGGGAATTTTTTTTTTTAATTCTTATCACATTGTTCATCCTAAGGCTGTCTAGTTTCATTCATTTATCAAAACAATGTGACATGCTCTTCAGGATGCACTAAGTGCTCCAAGGGTCCCACTCGCCTCATCTGTTCCCTTGTGCGACGTGCCCTTCAGGACGCACTATGTTCTCCAACGGTGCCACTCACCTCTTTCCATTTTTCTTGCACGACGTGCCCTTCAGGATGCCCCACGTGCTCCAAGGGTGTCACTCGCCTCTTGACTAACTTGGTAGACATCAAAAACCCCTGGAGTCAATACTCCGCCAGGTGAACTTGTGGGAGACTAAGGCCCTCAAAGGAATAAGGCCCCCACCTTATTGCGTGGCCCTTAGAATCATTGTGAGCGACTGTCACAGTCTGCCCTCACGACATCGTGGGTCCTCTCAAACTAGGTAAACATTAACCTACATTTCGAGCTACGACGAGAGTGATAGTAGGCTGTGGCAGGGTTGTTGTCCACACCTCTCCCTCAACATCTCTGGTAGTCGTGTGTGACCCCTTTACTCCACATGTGAGTCTGGTCGGCAAGGTATCGTCAGCCTGCATCATCAACAAATCATGTTAGAACATATCCATATCATATCATCTAATTAGATGCATTAATATCACAGTAAAACAATCAAACCCCAATGGTATACTCCCTGACTCGATCCAGAGTTCAAGGGGTTCCATCGATGCCTCTACATCCTTGAGGTCCAAAATCCTACACACTCAGTAAAACCGAGTCAATAGCACCTGTCTATGTCGAGGTGGTAAAACAACATGTCATCATCCCATAACACCTCATAATCAAAATCAAAATTTTTAATAGCATAATAATCCGGATCACTTGCGAGCAAGTGTCTTCAAAGAATAAGTTCGCTCAGTGCACCAGAGCGGGATGTTACATACACCCCCTCTTGTTCCAAACTTCATCCTGAAGTTTCACAGTATATATGTCGAAGTAAATTATATCACAGTATCATATGTCTATCTATCAAACAAAAATGGAAACTGCTGGCGCATATCATATGCGTCCTCCCCGGTCATCGAGTGTGGACTATAATTGTCCCATTGGACCTTGACCTTCTCTATCGTTCACCGCCGTAGCTGTTGAACGTGATGATCCAAGATTCATATCGGCTCAGCTATGAGTGCCCCCTCGTCCGATACCTGCAAGGAACTCATGTCAATAACATGCGTAGGTTCACTAATATAATGTCTCAAAATAGATACATGAAAAACGTTGTGCATATGCCTCAAAGAATCAGGCAAGGCTAGTCGATAGGCCATAGGCTCCTTTCTCTCCACAATCTCGAAAGGTCCCATGAACCTAGGAGAGATTTTATCTCCCTTCCTAAACTTGATCAAACTTTTATGTTGTTTAACCCACAATAAGACTCGATCACCGACCTCGTAACTATGGTCGACACGGTGCACATCGGCATAACTCTTCTGTCGATCCTGCGCTTCTTTAATCCTTTGTCTTAATTTTTTCATTTTCTCTTCCATTTCTTGGATCACTTTTGGTCTTACCAGGACCCTATCCTCAAGTTGATCCCAACTCAAAGGCGTCCAACATGGTCGCCCGTAAATAAACTCGAAAGGCGCGATATTAATGGTGCTCTGGTAACTGTTGTTGTAAGTGAACTCCACTAGTGGCAATAATTATTCCCAATGCTTTTATTGGTCCATCACGTACATGCGAAACATGTCCTCCAAGGTCTAGTTCATTCGTTTGGTTTGCCCGTTAGTCTCCGAGTGATACGCAGTACTAAAGTTAAGTTGGGTTCCCAAGGCCTCTTGGAAACTCGTCCAAAATCGTCCAGTAAACACCGATCCTCGATCAGATATAATACTCTTAGGCACACCATGCAGCCTCAAAATCTCACTAATGAAAACTCTAGCTATGCGAGGTGCCTGATACATTATATGCACAGGAATAAAGTGAGCACTCTCTGTTAGAGTGACTACTACTATGAAAATCGAGTCATGTCTCCTTGCCATGAGTGGCAATCAAACAATAAACTCCATCGAAATAACCTTCCATTTTGATTCCGGAATAGCGTGTGTTTGTAGTAATCTTGCTGGGTGTCTATGTTCAACCTTTACCTGTTGACATTCTAGACATCTGGCCACATAGTTGACTATGTCTACCTTCATTCCCTTCTAGAAGAAGAAGGGTTTAAGGTCTGTCCTCATTTTCATGACTTCTGGGTGAGCCATGTAAACTGCTCTATGAGCCTCACTTAGGATCAACATCCTCAACTCATCGTTCAACGGTACGTAGATCCGATTTTTAAACCTCAATAAACCATCACTATCAAACGAAAATCCTTCAAATCGTGGTACCATCATTGTGTTTTGTCCGATAAAACCCTCAACCTCTTTGTACCAGTCATCGTCACCCTGTAAGGTTAGAATATTTTCACGTAGATTCGTCTGAAGAGGCAGCACCGAAAAGATGCATAGTATCTGACTCAATGCATCTGCCACTCAATTCACTGTTCCTTTTATGTAAGTAATATCAAAGTGGTACTCGCTAAGCAATTTCGACCAACGCCATTGTCACGCGTTCAGGTCGCTTTGCGTAAAGATGTGTTGTAGTCCATAGTGGTCAGTCTTTAGTTCAAATTTTTGTCTGACAAGGTAGTGTCTCCAAACTTTGAAGGCATATACGATGGCTAACAACTCCAAATCATGCGTCGCGTAGTTCTCCTCATGCCTTCTCAGTTTCCTCGAAATGTAAGCGATTACTCATCCGTCTTGCATCAAGACTCCACCTAAGCCTTCCTTGGATGTGTCAATTCATACCAATAAGTCCGCGTGCATGTCCATGACCTTTAGTATCGGTGTTGTTGTCAACAAATCCTTGATCCTCTGAAATGCTTCCGCGCATTTCTTGGTCCAAACAAACTTCTAGTTTTTCTTCTAAAATTCCATGATCAGATTTTCTATCTTCGAAAACCCCTCTATGAACCGTCGATAGTATCATGCTAAACCCATGAAGCTACGCACTTCCAGGACATTCGTCGGTGCAGGCCATTCCATAATGGCCTCAACCTTTGCTGGATCCACAACGATACCTTCACCATAGATGACGTGCCCTAAGTAGCGTATCTTCGATTGATAAAATGATCATTTGGATAACTTCCCATACAATTTGTGCTCTCCCAGACACTGTAGTACCAAGTTCAAGTGCTCGTCATGCTCCTTTGTCATCCAAGAGTAAATCAAAATATCATCAATGAATACTTGGCCAAACTTTTCCAAGTACTCGCAGAACACCCCATTCATCAAACTCATAAATACCCCTGGGGCGTTTGTCAGTACAAATGGTAAAACAGTAAACTTGTAATGTCCAAACCTCATCTTAAAGGCGGTCTTAAGGACGTCATCTTCCTTAATCCATAACTGGTGATACCCTAATCACAAATCGATCTTTGAGAAAATTGTCGCACCCTTCATTTGATCGAACAGATCATCAATCCTTGGCAACGGATATTGATTCTTGATCGTGGCCTTGTTCAATTGACGGTAGACAATGCAGAGCCTCCACGACCCATCCTTCTTTCGTATGAAAATAATAGGTGCACCTCATGGTGACACACTAGGACATATCAGTCCCAGGTCTACAAACTCCTTCAGTTGCATTCTCAACTCCTGTAGTTCTGGGGTTGACATCCGATAAGGCGTTCCAGCTATCGATTTTGTTCCCGGTTTTAGGTCTATAGTAAACTCTAATTCCCTATCCGGCGGCATCCCAGGTAACTCCTATGGAAATATGTCTGCAAACTCTCTCACCACCGAAAGGTGTTCTAAACTTTCCACCAATCCCTTCTTGTTTAACGCAAGGATCGTATAAATCTTGCACCTCTTGCGCATGCTCTTTCGTAGCTATAAGGAAGAGATGAACCTCAGGGAAACTCACTGGTTTCATCCTGCAATCACACGTCTATGTCCCTCGTCATCAACCAAGCTCAATCATTTTGTCTTACAGTTGAGTATCACCTCATGTGATTCCAACCAGTCCATACCAATTACGACATCATAAGATCTACAGGTTGCCCCTTGTGAAAAAATCTCCCAGGTTAAGGATACAACCCATAACCTTTCCTCCAACCTTTTGTTTGGCTCCTGAGGCCATCTCTATGAAGATAAAATCATCATGTTCGACTACCTTTACCTTAATCCTTTTTAGCATTGCACCAGAAATGAAACTCTCGATAGCACTAGGATCTATCAAAATACTAAGGGTTTGGTTAGAGAATGTACCTGTCATCTCGAGAATAGTTGACTAATGCTTTTCCTAGCAGTTATTCACTGCTGCATGAATCTGATGGGCCTTTCCCATATCTCCCACGGTAGTGGGTCTGGCTAATCCGGACGCTCTACTCCTCTCCACCGGGCAGTCACGCTGGTAGTGTGGCTCCCCACAAGTCCAACACCCCTTCTTCGGCTCAGTAGTCATGGTACCCGAAGTAGAAGGTGATAGCCCTCCGGCCTAGAATCTTGGTCTGTTCTGTTGAGCATGCCTAAACTTCTGTTGATGTGGTTAACACTATTGTTGATGTTGTGGTCCCCGATAAGGTGTCTGAAAGTGGATCCCCTATGGAAGTCACAATATCTCGGTGTATGTCTGTCTGGCGTCTGATGCTGCTATGCTCCAGAAGACACTTGCTCTGCTGGTCTCGTTGGAGTCCTGGTCTGACCCCTGCTGATAAGATCCTCCTCTACTATGATGGCCTTCTGGATGTCATCATGCAAGGTTTGAGGCATCAAAATCCTAAAATTTGCACGTATGTTTCCGTTAAGGCCGAACATTAACCTGTTGACCTTAAGTTTCTCAGTGTTAAAGTGCGGAGCATACCGGAGCAGCTCCATAAAATGAGCCTCGTACTCAGGAACCGTATGACCACCCTATCATAAGGCATTGAACTCATTGAGTTGACACTCAATGAATTCCTCTGAAAGGTACTTCTCTCAGAACCGTTCCTCGAACAGTTCCCATGACACGTCTTTGATGGCCACATTCAGCTACAGTAGGAGCATCTTCCACCATAGAAGAGCGCTTCCTTTCAGTTGGAATACTGCCATACGGACCTTCATGTTGGAGGTATAATTGCGAAGTGCAAAGAACATCGCCATATTCTCCAACCATGCCTCGACGGCTGTGTCATCCGGGGCACCAAAGAACTTGGGAAATTTGACCTTCTCGAGTTCACGGTGAACGCTACCAGTACCGACCAAAGCGCGCGGTGAAACCTCAGGGGGTGCTAGCGACCTGGCCTCATCTCTATCCAAATGGTTGATCAGTGCCTCAGACATGCGCTGAAAAGATCTCATCATTCCGACCACATCACCAACTGTTATCTGCTCTTGTCCGACAACCTATTCATCTCTCTGGGGGTTAGACCCCTCAGGCGTAGATGCTACTAGAGGTGTGCACCTCCTCCCCTAACACCCCGTCGTCTGTCTCTGTGGCATCCTCTAACCATGATTACCTGCACGAATACAAGTCAACTCAATTAGCAACATTATAAACAAATCATATCAATGAAATACGTAGCGATCCCAAGTCGCGGGTTGAACCCGCTCTGATACCATATGTAATGAACCTCCCATTTCATTACGACAACAAGCCTTACATAACATGTGTATTTTTTTTTTTGTGTGTGTATGTAGGAAGGTAATAATGACATTATAATCAACATCGCAACACGACGATGAACACAACGCATGCAACTCATGCCATAACAAACATGTAATGACCCTCCTCGTTACGACAACCCAACTCTAGTAACTAGTGCAATTTTTTTTTTTGTGTGTGTTTAAAAAGTGTGTGCGCGTGTGTAAAAAGGAAACAATCAACACATTCGACTTTGTGTCTCCACCTAACGATGAATAAGACGCAACCATGATGAACATAAAAAGACAATAAGGACACGCGACAAGTAACTGCATGCATAAACGACGATCACACGACGATAAGTAGAACTGACTACCCGCCCGTCCTACCCTGCAATGGTTAGGACCTCCAAGACACATAAGCAATGCTCAATCCTAGGTTCCCATCGATTTTAACCATTTAAGGTCTCAGGGCTGGCGACTGTTTTGAGGAACATGGAGGTGTCTACAACCCTCCCGACATAGGAAACCAATCCCACTAGCTAAGGACTATCATCAGACCAATCCAAGGAAACCAACATAACAATACAGTAACATAACCCTTCAGTTGAAAGCGAGAATTAGCAACCAACAAACATTGTGCATGGCGCGCAACCGAAAATCAGAACATTTAAACATTACTTCAATTGACTTTAAATTACAAGCGCGTAAGGTATCTGATATACATAAACTATCTAGCAATAACCAACTCGAGGCACAAATCTTTTTAAAACCTAGGTGCACTATTTAATCAATCATTCATTAAAATAAAATCCAGGGTGTGGGGGGTGATATACCTTCTGGGTCCTTTTGGTAGTCACACATAAATCAAGTCATTGTAAAACCATAACTAAAATCATTCAACTTAGAAGTTTTCAATAAAAACCTGACTAAAATAATTACAACTCATAATACACCCCTTCTACCTTATGCACTTAGAGAGTTATTTTCCATTAAAATCCTCTTCATCATACACCAATAACTAACAAACATAAGGCATAAGATTTTTATCATTCGCCTTTAACTAACTTAAAGAAAAAAGTATGTAAACTTTTATCATTCACCTTCAACTGACTTTAACTAACTTAAGCAAAATGCTTGTAAACTTTTCTCATCCACCTTTAACCAAATCCTTTTTCCCATACTATAATAATAAGAATTTATTATCCTTGTCCCATACTATATTAATAATAATATATGTTAAATGAGAGCAGAATAAATGGTAATTAGAAAATCCCAAGGAAGGAGATGTCAATAAATAACATACCATAGTGATATTATAATTGTAAAATCGGAACAATGGTTTATATAAGAGTAAATTGGTACAACAAATAAATTTACTTAAATTGCAACAATAAAATTTATTTAAATGTAACTATCATTTAAAGCGTAAATCGACAGAATTTATATATATATAAATGTAGAACGAAAATCACTAAAGCTGAACTTTTTATATACTTTTCAAAAGCTTCGGTTCATTTTTCCATCGAGCGAAGTCCTATGAAGAAATGATTTATATCAACACGCATTCTTGTGTGAAAGCTAACATACAGTGACTCGCAAGCTATCAGAAGAAATACCAAAAAGAGCTGTCAAAAAGGTGCTCTGATTCTAGACTTAAAGGTATAGGGAAAAAGAGCGATATAACATGTTGTCAATAAAGTTGAAAGAGCCATAAAATAGGCTGTCAGATAAGGTTGAAAGATCATTATACATGCTGTCAAATAAAGTTGAATTATCATTTCAACATGCTGGAAGGAGTAATGAATGGAATGCTTCAGGTGAAAAGAGAGGGAATCAACACGAATCCAACAATCATCAGCGCGCAGATAATGATACGATGGCCAAATAAGGGAGTATCGGATGATCAGGTGGTCAGGGTGTTGGTGGTGGTTGAACGAGAGGTCACGCACAGCCAGTAGCACACATTGATTAACAAAATATATTTATTTTTTTTGCCTGGAACCATGCAGCCTGAACCACAATTCAGGAAAACGCCAGCTGTAAAATACCACTTACTTTCATAGAACATATCGATGTCCGGATTTTATGAAAAGGAAGGCAGAGTTATTTCAACGATAGTAATATAAACAGGACCGCTGTAATCAACCACTTACGTACAATAACATAAAAGGGTCAAGATTTTAAGAAGGAAAAAAGAACTTAAACCAAAATAATAAAATAAAACAGAGAGAGGTAAATCGAAAGAGAGGCCTACCCAACGGTGGATCAGATGCATTGAGGCAGACTTGTTTAAGCACCTCATCCGCTACATAACCTAATAGCATAGAACCTGGATGCCAAAAATAGGCAAACCCTACGAGACATCAGTTAAACCCTAGCAAGCTTTACCGAAGGTGCATGGACAGGCCATTTTAGGCATCGGTCAGGCATTAACGCAAGCCATTTCAATAAGGAACAAGACACGTCTTACGAATCCTCCATAAATATAAATCATTTTCTTTCTTTTCCCTTCCCCTGATCTAACCCTATAAGGGAGTCAACTGAACGCTTACTTGAACGCTTACCTGTGCAGAATCGATAGAGGAAAATAGATTTCCGTGAGAACAGAGCCAAGTGGTGAGGGCGCAGGCTTAGCCAGGGCAGAGAACGAAGGAAGGTAATGTTCGCTCCTCAAACCACTACTGATAATCCAATCAAGGGGATGACGCAAGAGACTCTTTTCTAGCTAAAGAAGAACGTGGTTGGGAGGACGAACACAGGAGTCGACAGTGCCTATAGTCGAGGCGCGATAAGAAGAAAGGATGACGAGTGGAAATTCAGAGTGTTTGGTTCAGACGGTTGGGATGTCAAAAGCGCCACAAGAAAACTCACGGCCTCCCGAAAATATCCAAGGGTCAAGTGCAATCGACTTACCCACACGGAAATTCAGATCACAGTTAGGGACTAAAACAAATGGTATGCCAGGGACGACAATCACAGAGATAAACCATTTAGCCCTCGCCCGACCATTTTGCAAGGGTAAACTTACGGAAACTTCACGTGGAAGGCAGAGAAAGAATAAAAATGTGTTGCCACCCAAGACAAGGCCATTCACAGAGCTTCAACAGTTATTGCAGCTGAAAAAAAAAATTTAAATCTAAAAGATCGAAAACAAAAGGGTGTAAAATGCTGCTCAGAATGCCTTCGCTATAAAGTTCCTTTTTAAATCTAATGACAGTAACACATACACATGCCATTGTTATCCATCAAACATCATCGAGAATTGAGAAAAACTCTTTTTCTGAGGTTCATCATATTCTTTACAATCAATTTAAATCTGAGCGTAAGCTTAATGCATGCTACTCTAAAAATGAAAAACATACCGTTTCCCTTTTCGCCTGCCTCGAGGGTCGTCCGCACTCCGTGCCACTCCTGCTTCATGCCGCTCCCTCTCGTCGACCGTAGAGAATACACCGGTACCTCCCAGCCAAACACTAGGGGTACTCTGCTTCCCCCT
>JZKD02S1630270.1:679202-696041 GCA_000966675.3 Picea glauca
TTAGGTTTTGATTTGAACAGGGCGACAATTTAATTAGGGGAGTCGTTTTAAGAATTTTATCAGGCGTTAAGGTCTTAGGGTCATCTAAGTTGTCTCATCATCATCATCCATGTGATGTTCCCTTCAGGACGCACTACGTGCTCCAAGGGTGCCACTTGCCTCGTTTGCTTCCGTTGCGCGACGTTCCCTTCAGGATGCACCACGTGCTCCAAGGGTGCCACTCCCTGACTTGTATTTCTTTGCGCGACGTGCCGTTCAGGATGCACCACGTGCTCCAAGGGTGCCACTTGCTGACTTGCATTTCTTTGCGCGATGTGCCCTTCAGGATGCACCACGTGATCCAAGGGTGCCACTCGCTGACTTGAAGGATTGGTAGACTCTATAATCCCTGGAGTCAACACTCCGCCAGGTGAACTTGTGGGAGACTAAGGGATCTAAGGAATAAGGCCCTTGCCTTATTGCGTTCCCCTTAGAATCATCGTGAGCGACTGTCGTAGTCTGCCCTCACGACATCGTGGATCCTCTCGAACTAGGTAATCGTTAACCTACAGTTCGAGCCACGGCAGGAGTGCTAATAGGCTGTGGCAGGGCTGCTGTCACACCTCTCCCTCAACCTCTCTGGAACTCGTGTGTGGCCCCTTTACTCCATATGTGAGTCTGGTCGGCAAGCTATCGTTAGCCTGCATCATCAACCATCATGTCAGATCATGTCAACAACATATCATAAATCAATAGCATATCATCAATACAAAACAATATCACCGTAAATGAAACAACCCAAATAGCCCACTCCCTGACTCAATCCGGAGTCCAAGGGAGTTCCACCGATGCCTCTGCATCCTCAAGGTCCGAAACTCTCCACACTCAATGAAACTGAGTCAGCAGCACCTATCTACATCAAGGTAGTAAAAACATTTTGTCATATAACTTAATGCATCATAATGAAGGAAAAAGTTTTATCATCATAAAAATCCAGATCACTTGCGAGCAAGTGTCCTCAAGGATAAGTTTGGTAAGTGCGCTAGAGCGGGATGTTACAGGATGATATATTGGTCTACAACAGTGGTTTTGTAAATCATATATAACATGTTATGATTTCTGTTGACCTTCTTTAACAACATAAATTGCAAGAAAAAAATAAGAGGTCCTTTGGGAAAACTTTTATTCATTATTTAAGTTTTTTTTATTGAACACATTGTCATGCATGTTGATCCAAACAAGATCAAATTCATGTTTTTTCATATTCTCAATGCCATATTTGCTTCTTATGAAGAATGAAACACTTTATTTTCCAAATCTACATTTTGGATCAATTCTCCCATCTTTACAACAACCTACAATGGTAAATCAAACTACTTTCTTGATTATACATTAGGAGATGGATTTCTACAAATTAAATCAACTTTTAGTTTAATTCATTCATTATGCTTCACATTCATCCATGAGGCACATTTATCTTCCTATGATAGTCATTTTGTTACCTTGAAGAATCTACAACACTTACATGGATTTTTATTGGCCTTATGTCATGAAGCATGTGGAATATTTTATTATATATTTCTTACGCAGTCAATCTAAACCTTCTAGTAGGAATCTGCTTGTACAAACTACTTCCCATTACCTCATGTCATTGGGAATCCATATACATGGACTTTATCATTGTATTTCCCACTACTCTTTGAAAGCGTGATTGTTTTTTTATTGTTGTGTAAAACTATATGTTTCCAAATATGTTGAATTTGTTTTCTAGCAAGTATGGTGTCACTTTGGCTTACCATTCACTATCATATTTGATTGTGACTCTATATTTCTTAGTTAGTTTTGGAAAACTTTGTGGAAGATTTTGCATTTTTAGTTAAGTTTATCTACATTATTTCATCCTCAAACTGGTGGTCAAATTGAGGTGGTAAATTTCTCTTTATTTCAAACTCTTTGCATTTTTACCAATAGAAAAAGTAGCGGTATGTGTATATTCACATGTTGCTACAGAGCTATGATCAAGCTCTCCATGTCTCTACATGGTGCTATCCAATTGAGATTTCCTATGGGTATCAACCACTTGCTCCCTATCAAACTCTTGTAGCTATACCCACAACCTCTTCCTCTCATTAGCTACATGAACAATCTAAGGTTCTTCTTTTGTTGAGAATTTGGATAAAGTACATGCACATGTTCATGATACCTTATTGAAGGCTCAAGACAACTACATAGGAATTTCCGATCAACATCTCATCCCTCCATATTTTCATACTGGTGATAAAGTTTGTCTCTAATTGGAAAAACAAAGGTTTAAATATTAGTTTAATATAATAACATCAAACCTATTTAGTATTAGAGGCTTGTACCATTTTGTAGTGAATTGGGGAAAATACATTTCGATTGGATTTTCCTTCTTGAATTGGTACACATGATGCTATGATTGAAATCCAACTCAAGCTTTATGAGATAACACATTTGGAGGATGAAGTTGTTGTCTCTCATCTTGATTAAGGACACCATTCCAAATTTTCAATTTCTTTTGGACGATGATACTCATCATGATGTCCACATGGTCACCACTCAGAATAAATCCACTACCACTTATAAATGTGGTTGCAAAGGTTCATTTCCAACTCAAGACAACTAAATCTCCCAATCAACATTTTAGCAATACTTCCCACTTCTACAAGAGAAATTGGTGATAATATCCCCTAAGTAGGGAGGAAACAATGTGCCATAGTCCCATGGACTATATATTTTATTTTATATCCTCACGTATTGCACATATATCCATGTACTTTCTTAGAATATTTCATATTCTCAAAACTTTCTTGTAAATATTCATTCTCTTAGAAGCTTACTTTATTGTACTTGAAAGGAGACTTGGTCAACTTTGATCATTCTCTTGAAATTTTGTACTCTTATATGTAGTAATATATACGAGTGTATAGATATGTGTATAAGTGAATCAATGAAGATGGGTTATTATATTGTTTGTAATTTGGCACTGTAAGATGGATTTTTTATTGGTTCAAGTTTCATCTATCATAGTTTATATATACATTTGGAATTTCAATTTGCAGGGAAAAGATGTTTATAGAAAATTTCATTCACTGCATACTTTTATTTTTTTTGAATTTTGTTATCCACAATTTAGGTCAACTTAACATTTTTTTTTTAGTTTTTTCTTAATACATTAAAAAAATGGATAATTGACAAATTTTGTAACCTCCAATGTTTTTAACATTAAAGTATCAATTCAGAAAAAGAAATACACTATAACATTCTAGATAAACTGTAGAGATGCTCTTGTACTTTTTCCTAAATATTTTCAAGGATGAATATTTTATTTTTATTTATTTATTTTTAAATTGGACTAATTAAAACTAGTGTAAAGTCCTCACTTTAAATACCATTTTAAAGAGGACAATCTAGGGTTATGTTAATTGCTCTTTTCATATTTTTCCATGCTGTATTTTTAAGATATTGAATTTTAATTTCGTGGAAATGAAACATGGATTATATATATATATATATATATATATATATATATATATATATTGTTGGATTACTGAGAGGGGGATGAATTAGTAATAGAGCAATTTAATCCTTTTTCACCATAAAATGCAAGTGTTATATCAATGTAGAATTATCATCCAATAGTTGCAGAGTAAATAAACAATTAACAAATTAACAATTACACACCTACACAGTACACTAGTGTTTTACGTGGAAACCCAAAGTGGGAGAAAACCACATAATGTTTTTTCTTATATGTATTTAAGAATTACATTCATTGGAAGCACCAATTTCCTTTGTTTTCCAGCTGCGACTGGAAGGAGGCTCCAACCCCCTAATTTCTCAGGCTACAACCTGAGGGAAGCTCAAATTCCCCAATTCTATGGCTACAACTAAAAGGAGACTACAACCTCCTATGTTCTCCGTCTACAACTGAAAGGTGGCTACAACCACTTTTCCTTGCCCCGACCAACCGTCTTGATGTATAAGTAGAATGATGGAACCAATGTCACAATATCACTGTGAGATATACTGGTGTAAATTTGTACCAATCAACCTGCACCCAACAACTTGTACCAATAACTTGAACCATGCATCAACCTGTACCTCAACCTATAATCGACATGTACCATAAACAAGTGCATCAACCATACACAAACATGTACCATAAACAAGTGCATAAACCATACACAAACATGTACCAAACAACCTATAATCAACTTGTACCATAAACAAGTGCATCAACCATGCACCAACCTATACCTCAACATGTACCATGAACAAGTGCATTAACCATGCACCAAACCTGTACAAATGACATGTCACAATAACATGTCCAAACAAACTCACAACAACCTATCTCATCAATGTTATCAACCAAATTAGATCTACTCACCAAGATCAATCACCAAGAAAAATCTTAAATATGTGCATCAACCAAGCATAACACAACAAATCATAATCACACCAATATCAATATGTGCTTCTAATAATATGTCAATACATGTATGCTACATCATCCAGAAACCATGTGTCAACAATACTACTAACAAGTGCAACCAACCATGCACCAAGTATGTACCATTCATGTGTCAATTACTCATCAATTATGACTCATCAATATATACCAACATCATCAACTATACACCTCATGCATGTGCCAACTCATCAACTACTTGTCTCAACCATGTACCCAACATGTACCTCAACCAAAATCCCTTATCAATTTCATCATCCAAATCTAATTTGTAATTTTGTAATAGACCTAGTGTATATGATCAGATACCTGCAAACCTCCCTTAACTTTAACAACAAGAGACTAGCATTTTCATCAAACTTTACTTTAGTTTCACATGACTAGTTTTGGATTAGTAAACAACCCTTACTTGAAATAATCATAACTATGTACCTGCAATGAATAAAGATCTGAAAATAGTACACAATTTTATTCAATGTGTTTTATGCAATTTCTCTAGGTGTCACTACTTGGAACCTCTCAGAAAAGGAGTTATAGCAAAAATGGCATACCTTGTTGAATTCTGGTTTATTCTAGAGAGAGACCTTGTAGAGCGTGCCCCGCACAAAATATTTGTTGTATGGATCTAAAAATTTTACACAGAATACTACAGGATGTAATTTAAACAACACATTTTTTCTTACTGAATTTGGATTTGTTATGAATAATTTATGATGTTTTTACCTGAAACACATGTTTTAGACTAGTTTCAGGACTAGCCGCAAGCCCTATTTTCCATGGAGTGTAACTCCAAAAATACAACAACCCACAAGCTGAAATTTGTACCACAACTAATTGGATATGTTTCTCAATGGCCTCATAGTTTCATGGTCTGAATCATTCTATAAAAACGGTTATTGCAAAAATGGTGAGATGACCTATAAATAACATACCATAGAAAACATCATCAAAATAATTTATTCTCCATTGAATTCTGACATTCTTTTCTTCACCTTTCCTCTGAAATTATGCTTAGATATCCTTTGGTTACCTCAATCACCTATAGATATTCAATATTCTCAAGTGTGATTAAAATGAGAGAGCCTTTCCTCTTATTTATACTTTCATGTAGCCTCCTCAAGGGGTTACCTTCTAACCATCTTAACCCACTTTCCTTATTTTAGGGTTAACCCACTTTTAATTTATCCATTAACTTTATTATTTAAATAATTTATTTTGTATTCAATTTGAATTATAGTACACTCATCACTTCACTTTATTATTTACCTCCTAAAAACTCTTAGACCACTTTGACTACTTTGACCTTTTGGGGCTTCTTGATGACTCACGAGGGTTCCCCAACTTCACATGACCATAACTCTCTAAGTGTGAGGTGTTATGTGACGTTACACATACCACTGGAAATGGAATGACATGTACTATCCATATAGAATAGTATTTCCTTAAAATATATTAAAAATCATACCATTATACATGAAACAACCTTGGGTTCATTACCCAAACCTTTGTGCTACTAGAATTCACTACTCGACTTTCTCCAAGGGTTGAAGTCAATCACTAAGATTTTACATCAATATAAAATATCACTTTCTAATGGTTGAAATCAATGACAACAAAAAATACACACCAAGTGTCCATCAACCTAAGCTAATTGTTTGAGAATCTCCCCCTTTGGCATTGATGACAACACCAACATTGATGTCAACACTTAGTCATGATTACATTCATGCTTATGCTCCTCATCAATGTTTCTATCTCTCCCAATATGACATCAATGGAAAAGGGTATCTCCCTTTGGGGATTCTCCCCCTGAATGAACTCTCCTTAGGGTTTCTCCCCCTGTCTACATGCCTTTGATTTTTCTTTGTGTTTATAAGCCTTTGATTACTCTCTCTCTGTTCATATGAATAATATCTCCCCATTTGACAAAGGCTATCATGGTGAAGTCATATCTCTCATTATTCCCTTGTGACCATATCTCCCCCTGGAACCATGCCTCTGATAAATCTCTCCCCCTTTGTCATCAATGGAAAATGTATCTTTCTGTCCGGGGTTGCTCCCCCTAACTAAACTGTCCTTGGGGATACTCCCCCTAACTAAACTCTTCCTGAAACTAATCTTCCAACCTGAATTGTACTCTTTATGGTGCTTCCTCATGTATATATAAGACATATAATATAAGCATTCAAAAGCATTCATTTTGGAGTAGAAATTACTCCTAGTCTATGGAGAAGATACTCAAAGGATTCTTGTGGAAGCAATTTTGTAAGGATGTCTTCCACTTGTTTTTTTGTATCCACATATTCATCTCTGATGTTCTTCTCTACACCTGTTCCCGCAGAAAGTGATACATGATTGGAATGTGCTTTGTCTTGGAGTGCATCACTGGCTTATTTGAGATACTGATGGCGCTTGTATTATCACAATAGATTGGAATGGGCTCATCATACTCAACCTGTATATCTGTCAAATTTGGTTTCATTCATAGAACCTATGTACAACATGCTTCTACTGCAATATACTCTACCTCATCTGTAGATAAGGATATTGATGATTGTTTCTTTCTTATCCAAGATGCTAAACACTCACCCAAGTAGAACGTTGCTCCACTGGTTCTTCGTCGGTCATCAATGCAACCTGCCCAATGTGCATCTGTGTAGGAAATAAGTGATAGATCCTTTCCTTTTGGATACCATAGTCCAAACTCTTATGTTCTTTTGAGATATCTGAAAATACTCTTCACTATTAATACATGTGATTCCTTTGGTGTTTCTTGAAATCGTGCCACCTGTCCAACTGCATGCATTTCATCTGGTCTAGATGATATCACATATAGTAATCTACCAATCATTGACCTGTATTTACTCTGTTCTGTAGACTTTGAATCATCATCTTTTCTCAAGTTGCAACTGGTTTGTAATCTTCCATTCCGAACCTCTTTAGAATTTCTCTGATATACTTAGTTTGAGAAATAAAAATTCCTTGGTTTATTTGACATATATGAAGACCCAAAAAGAAGGATAGTTCTCCAAGTAATGACATTTCAAATTCATTCTGCATATCCTTTGCAAATTTCTAGCTTAACTTGTCAATAGTACTTCCAAAACAATATCATCAACATAAATTTCAATTAATAAAATACTACCTTGAGTTACCTTGATGTAGAAGTTGTTGTCTACATTTCCTTTCCACTGTTAGTAGGGAGTTTTTCCATTCTTGTTTCTGAGCATTGCTCTGTTTTGAATGTGAATTGTTGTATGCACTGCATGTGTCCAAAAAATATCTGTCAATTTGCACTCCATTAGCATTGTTCGAGCCATTTCCTGTGTAATTATCATCCATTATGATAATGTTCCTTTGTCTCTGAACCAATCTATGAATCCATGCTCTTGTCTATTGTCATATATCTGCCCAAAACTACTAAGTTTTCTTACGAATCCATATCTGTCCATACTGTCAAAGACTCTACTTGCACAACTGTCCATAATGTTGACCCATTTATCACTATATTATCATGAAGTCTTGGTTAATCTATCAAACTGTACTTCTACTAACTGACTGCACTGAATCTTTCTTCTCAAACTCTGCAAGTTGCTCAAAGTATGGTTCTTTGGTCTGTCACAACTATCGCATAAACTCACCCTGTATAATATCGATATTACCTGGGATTCTCTAAGCCGGATGGCTCAGAACAATTCCTTCTCTGATGTGTATTCATCATCATCTTCATTGGTAGATTCATCTGTAACATCTCGCTCTTGCGCACGTTGAGAAAAATTATTCTTTGAGGACACTTGCTTGCAAGTGATCCATATTATTATACTATTAAACATTTGATTTTAATTATTAGGCGTTATGGGTTGATGACATGTTGTTTTGTTGCATTGACATAGATAGGTGATATTGACTCGGTTTTACTGAGTGTGCAGGATTTTGGACCTTGAGGATGCAGAGGCATCGATGGAACCCCTTGGACTCTAGATCGAGTCAGAGAGTGAACTATTGGGGTTTGATTGTTTTATATGTGATATTAGTGCATCTGATGAGTTGATATGATTATGGATATATTTCTGACATGATTCATTGATGATACAGGCTGACGATAGCTTGCCGACCAGACTCACATGTGGAGTAGAGGGGTCACACATGACTACCATAGATGTTGAGGGAGAGGTGTGGACAACAACCTTGCCACAACCTACTAGAACTCTCGCTGTGGCTCGAACTGTAGGTTAACGATTACCTAGTTCGAGAGGACCCATGATGCCGTGAGGGAAGACTGCGATAGTCGATCACGATGATTCTAATGGGTGCGCAATAAGGCAAGGCCTTATTCCTTAGAGGCCTTTAGTCTCCCATGAGATCACCCGGCGGAGTATTGACTCCATGGGTTTTAGATGTCTACCAAGTCAGTCAAGAGGTGAGTGGCACCCTTGGAGAACATAGTGCGTCTTGAAGGGCACGTCACGCAATAAAAATGGAAAGAGGTGAGTGGAACCCTTGGAGCATGTAGTGCAACCTGAAGGGCATGTCGTGTAAGAGAAACAGAAAAAGGTGAGTGGCACCCTTGGAGCACCTAGTGCGTCCTGAAGGGAACATTGAGTTGTTATTTAATAAATGGATAAACCTAGATGGCCTTAGGATGAATAACTTGTTAATGAAGATTTAAAAGATTTCCCCTAATAAATTGTTGCCCAGCCTCGAAAATTAAAACCTAGGTCTAGGTGAAACTTGCGGTATAAGAAAAATATGTTGAAAAAATAAAAATAAAAATAAATAAATAAAAATGATAATCATCATTAATCATGTGTCGAGAAGGGGGTGAGTAATTATTTTTATTTATAAAAATATTTTGGGGGATAAATTAAAAAAAGAGGGAAATAATTGTTTTGCCACTTATATTATGCTAATTTAAAATTTATTAATTAAAAAGGGAAAAGGGAAAAATTTCATTTCTACACCTGGCAAAATGAGTTTTAACTAAAAAGAGAAAGAGGGAAATCTAAAATAATTAGGAAACTAGGAAAAAATGGGAAACATAAAAAGAAAGGGGAAACAAAAGGAAAAAGAAGAAAGTCTAACTTAGTAAGGTATCTAGCATTTAAGAACTTTCTAAATTAAACTCAACTAGTAAATTAATAAGGGGGAAAGTCATTAAAACTTGTAAGGGAATATGATTTTTGGAGGAATGATAGGGATGGGTGACACATGTACAAGAAAGGATTATTATGAATTAAATTATTAAACAATAAATTAAAAGGGATTTTGGGAAAGTAATGGACTTAGAAAATATATATAAAGGAGGGAGGAGGAGGATGATGGATCTCTTATGTTATGCATAACGTTACACTGCAGAAATTTATACTTGGCTGACTTAGCTTGTGGGATTTGGGATACCCAGCTCGGTGAGAAGTGGTAGCTCGGCCTTGCGAGGCAAGATAGGAAGCTAGTTGATTCTTTGTTTGGTGTGTGTGGCCCCTTTGTAGCTCGGGGGGATAAGGGGGAAGAAGAGTACCCCTAGCATTGGCTAGGAGGTATCGATGAAGTCTCTTCGATCGATAAGCAGCAGTTGCTCGAAGCATGCGGGACATCAACTTAGAGTGAGCGACTTAGGCTACAAAATGATTCCTTTGTTTATGCATGGTAGATTGTTAGTATTGTTTATGCTTTTAGTTCTGTATGTTTAATTAGGTAAATAAAATGATTGTCTTAGCATTCTAGTTGATGACTAAAATTTTCCCCATAGCCTTTAGCTCGATGTTGATTGATTTCCATCGCCTTCAATCCCTTCATGTCTTGACCATCCTATGGTTTATTGATTTGTCATGATTGTAGTTTATTTATGCCTTCTTCCCTAGCTCATCAGTCCATGCCTGAATAGTCGGCCAAGATCCTGATCTACTGTCGTCACTTCGGTGTTAATAGACCTATAGATCTAAACGCCCTTCTTTCCTGTGCGTGGATGATGAGCAAAGGATGTTCCTGCCATTCATCTAGCCCTGTTGGCCGTTCCAGGTAGTGTTTTTTATTGCACCTTGATGCGATTAATTAACCCTGCAATTTGTTGATTGATGGCGAAGTTTTTTTTTATTTCTCTCCACGTTTATATCTTGTTGGATTTTCACTGGTTCTATTTACTTCTGCACTCTACTTGAAGATGATTGAGACTGCGTTTTTTTACCACTAGTTAAGACTTCTCTTTTTCCATTGCTAGATTTCTTTCGTTGCTTGATTAAGTATGTTGTTCGTTTTGTTTGCCTGGTGATTTGCCACTTCTTCGGCTACATTTCATTTGATTTGGGGGTGAAATTTTGTCGAGTGAATTTTTTTAATTCTGGTCAGATTGTTTAGATTTTCCATTGTATATTGGATTAAGATGAATTATACTTCTGGGCGTTTTGTTTTAAGGATATTAACTCAGTGAGATAATAATATGCAATTTGTAAACTTAGTGAATTTGTAAACTTGAATGGTAACTTAGCGATTTGTAACCTTGAATTGGAACTCAGCGAAATAATAATCTACAATTTGTAAACTCAACGAATTTGTAACCTTGAATGGTAACTCAACAAAATAATAATCTGCAATTTGTAAACTTAGCGAATTTGTAACCTTGAATTTATAACTCAGTGAATTTATAATCTGCGTGGTGTAACCATGAATTGTTGTGATAATTTTACCTTTACAAACTGCCATTCATCCCAGTGAGTATCCATGCCTTCCTCACTGTGAAAAATGTGTTCATTCCTCCCCACGAATTGCCTCACTCCATTTTCAAATTCTCTGTCAAATTGACTAAATTTACCTGTGTTTTTCAACTTACATCGGCGCATTTTTATCACCGAATTCAAGGCATCTATATCACTAAATACAACATGATTTTCATTGAACTTACTTCATTTTTATCATTGAAGTTAAAGAATTTTTTTTATCACTGAGTCTGCAATGTTTTTATCACTGGGTTCACAACATTTTCATCACTAAAATTACAACGTTTTCCCCAGTAATTACAATGAATTTCATAATACAACATTATAACTTCTCTAGTAATCACCACAAAATTATCTTAGTGCAACAAATAGAATAGCTCCTATTAATGACCATGAGTTTTCCTTAAAGTTGACCGTGTTTTATTGTTTAAAGACCATGAATTTTCCATTACAGATGACTGTGTTTTCTTCGTTAAAGACCATGATTTTCCCTTACAATTGACTACGTTTTTTTTAACCTGGGAATGATAACAAATTTTAGACAACTAACTTTTTGCTTCGACATCCTTACCATCAAGTTTTCTTTCCCTTTTTCTGACAGCAATAATATTTGCCATTATGGTTCTCGACAACTTCCCTCAATTTTTAACTAGAAATGATAATTATGGTTGTAGGATATAGTTTAACAATGGAATTAAGTTCATTAAATGGCTCTGAATGACATTAAATATGATCAGACATATAGCAATTAATCTCATTAGACGAATTGGGCATGAAATCTCATTGAATTATTTGGCATTTATAGCTTATAATGTACATCTTGGCTTGTCGTTAATGTGATATTCAATTGTTAATTGTTGAGTTAGATTGTATTAATGATAGATTCAATTTTTATTATTGTCTAAATTGTCATTTAGACTTGCGAATTAGATTTCACTTGAGGTTTAATTAGCCTTGCACATTATTGACTAGTATTCATCTAGACTTTCTAAATTGGATATGAGATTAAAGTTAATTCGATATATAGTTATTGTTAATTTGGTAATTGGACTCTCTAATTTAAGGTTGTATTTCATGTTAAGATAGGTTGTAAATCACTGACTAGTTGTATTTAGACAGGTTAATTTAGATCTATATTTAACACTTTATTAGATGGTAAATAATGACCAGTCTAGACTTGATAGAAGGGTTGGGTTATTGACGAAGTCGTGTTTTTTCTTGTGTCTTCCCTTGTTTTCTTCCACTAGTGTTTCGTCCACCTGTTGATTCAGGTTGGGCGTGGTTTTCTTATCAGTATTCGGCCCTTAGCGCATTAGATTTATCTAGAGTCCTTGGTCCAGAGAGGATGTGTTGTACCAAGGTTATTGACACGTCTATCACCTGGGGATGGCATGATTCCTGATGAGGGGATCATGACGTGCTCTATTGGATAGCGGCGATCGAGAACTTGATCGGAGTCGATGCGTTCTGTGTGAGTGTTGACAAGCGTTGTAAGTTGCTTTAGGTGCATGGGTGGAACGCCTTCATGCATTGGGTTCATGTGCCTTGAGATATAGTGTTGTTAGTCAAGGCCATTGTATCGGGAGGGGGATGTTGTCCCTTATCTTGTAGGTGTGGTGTTGTTTATGTCGGGCGGGTAGTCATTCCTCCTAGTTGATCTACGCTTGTTTCACCCAGTTTCCCTTGTGCCAGTGTGTGGAGTCTTAGTTTCCTATTGCCTGGACTACGTGTGTGTGTTCGTTGTCAATGGTGTGGTTAAACTATTTTCGTCGTTACCTTCTTCCCCCCCCCCAAAAAAAAATAAATATATATATTGCACTTCTGCTTCGCTTGTAGTCGTAATGATGGGGGTGTTACATGTGGTATCAGAGTCAGGTTCAACCCTCAACTTGGGATTACTACGACTTTTGTTGATATGATATTGATTATAATGTTTCTAATTAAGTTGACTTGTTTCGTGCAGGTAATCATGGTTAGAAGACACTACAGAAGCAGATGACAGTGTGCTAGGGGAGGAGGTGCGACGCCTCCAACAACATCCACGCTTGAGGGGTCCAACCCCTAGGTAGACGAACAGGTTGTTGGGCAAAAGAATATAGCGGTGGGTGATGTGGTTGGAATGATAAGATATTTTTAGCGCATGTATGAGGCACTGATCAATCGTTTAGACAGAGATGAGGCCAGGGCACCGACACCCATTGAGGGTCCAACGCGCACTCTGGTTGGTACTGGTAGCATTCACCGTGAACTCGAGAAGGTAAAATTTCCATAGCTATTTGGTGCCCTGGATGGCGCAGACGTCGAGGCATGGCTGGAGAATATGGTGATGCGCTTTGCATTTCATGACTATACCTCCAACATGAAGGTTTGCATGGAGGTATTTCAACTGAAGGGGAGCGCTCTTCTATGGTGGAAGACTCTCCTGCTGCAACTGAACATGGTCGTCAAGGATGTGTTATGGGAATTGTTCGAGGAACGGTTCTAAGAGAGGTACCTATCAGAGGAATTCATTGAGCATCAGCTCAACGAGTTCAATGCCTTACGATAGGGCGGTCGTATGGTTCCCAAGTACAAGGCCTGCTTTTATGGAGTTGCTTCGGTATGCTCCACATGTTAATACTGAGAAACTTAAGGTCAACAAGTTTTTGTTCGACCTTAATGGCAGCATATGTGCAAAGGTTAGGATTCTGATGCCTCAAACATTGCATGATGTCGTCCAAAAGGCCCTTATAGAAAAGGAGGAGCTTATCAATGGGGGTCAGAGTAGGAATTCAGCGAGACCAGTAGGGCAGGTGTCATCTGGTGTGCAGTAGCATCAGACACCAGCCAGACATGCACCATGATATTGTGGCTTCCATAGGGGATCCACTTTCAGTACACCTTGGCGACAGGTGCCTCAGTAGTAGACACCTTATCAGGGACCACAAAACCAGTAGGAGCATCGACCGTAGCAACAACAACTTAGGCCTGTTCAACAGAACAGACCAGGATTCCAGGCCGGTGGGTCATCATCTTCTACTTCGGGTACGAAGAGTATTGGACTGAAGAAGGGGTGTTGGATGTGTGGGGAACCACACTACCAACGCAACTGCCCAGTGGAGAGGAATATAAGATCTCTATGAGTCAGACACACTACCGTGGGAGATTTGGGTAGGTCCCATCGGATTCATGTAGTGGTGAATAACCGCCAGGAAGAGCACTAGTCAACTTTGCTCGATATGTTAGGTACCGTCACTGACCAGACCCTTAGTATTTTGATAGATCTTGGTGCTACCAAGAGTTTCATTTCTGGTGCAGCACTAAAAAGGATTAATGTAAAGGGTCAGTCCAAACAAAGGTTACACTTGGAACATATATCCAAGTTACTGTCTTAGGCAAAGGAAGTATACAAATTTTACCAAAGCAAAGATAACAAAAGGTCACGACTGACGTCTATTATGTTTTTTTTTTAATCATAATCTGATGATCACATGACAACTATTACATAAAGGATACATAATCTACATGGAATATAATCACTATGTGATTATGGATAAATGCCCAAGCAATCAACTTATTGAAAGAATCTAGATGACAAGTATCAAAATGTTCCCATTGACATTGAATCCAACCAAGAAGAAGAATGCAACGCTAGTTGTTGGTAAAGGAAAAAGTGTGTAGTTAGACACTGCATTTACAGTAGAAAGTGTGTGCAGTTCAAATGAAGAAAATAGTGCATGCAGTACCAAGAAAGGAGAAAGTGGCACAGAAATGAAGAAAACATTCCAATCTGAAGTACATGATGATTCCTAGTTGTGGCATTTCATATTTGGACATTTGAACTTTGGAGGTCTAAATATTCTACACACAAAGGATATGGTAAAAGGTTTTCCATTGATTAAAAAACCATAAAGGATATGTGAAGGCTGCATATTTGGAAAGAATCACAAAGAATCATTTCCAGTTGGAAAGTCTTATAGAGAAAAAGATCCACTAGAAATTGTAAACTTAAACATTTTTGGACCAATTCAAACTCCATCTATAGGAGGTAGTACTTAATTTCTAACATTTATTGATGATTTCTCAAGAAAGACATAGATTTATTTGTTAAAGAATAAATCTGACGCATTGAGTTGTTTTTAGTAGTTTAAATCACTTGTGGAAAAGTAGAGTGGTTATTACATAAAGTGTCTAAGAACTAACATAGGAGGAGAATACATTTCAAGAGAATTTCAAAACTTTTGTAAAGATCATGGCATCTATAAGAAATTTACTGCGCGATATACACCACAACAGAATGGTGTCACAGAGAGAAAGAACAAAACAATCATGGAAATGGCACGCAGTATGTTGATAGCCAAAAAAATTTCAAATGCATATTGGGCTGAGGCAGTAGAAGCTGCAATATACATATTGAATAGATGAACAACAAAGAGTGTGAAGAACATAGTTCATCAAGAAGCCTGGACAGGTATGAAGCACAATGTGGTGCACTTAAAAGTTTTTGGTTATGTCGCATACACACATGTTCCAGATGAGTTGAGAAGAAAGTTGGACAATAAATGACATAAATGTATATTTGTTGGGTATTCTGAAGACACAAAAGCATACAAGCTTTATGACCCTGTCGTAAGAAAAGTCATAATCAGCCACGATGTTCAATTCGTGGAGAATGAAGAATGGGATGAGAGTGTAGAGAAGATAGTTTAAATTATTGATGCAACAAAGCATGATGACATAGAATATGAAATGGTTCAAACACCGTGTATAATTCAGTGCGCAGTCCCTTCTACATTTGGCATTGCGACACAAATCACAGTGCATAATAATCTAGTAAGAACAAGAAGTGCGCAACTACACCTAGAGCGCAACAAACATCAACAAACAATCCAAGTAGTTCTACATCCCCATATTCAACATTAGCAAGTTTGTTACCAAGTAAGACAAGAATTCTTCACGACATCTATAATGAAGACACAACAAATTCATTTTTATTTTTTTCTTTGTTTTCACAAATAGATGATCCATTAACCTTTGAAGAATTTGTTAAAGATGATGTATGGGCACAAAACATAGTTACCAACTTAACGAGAACTCTACAAAGTTCTCGTTTTTTGGGGGGTCAAGTTTTTTACCTCGTTTTTAAAAATGGTGCTACCGGTAGTACCCCCCTTCCATTTTAGGTGGTTTTATGATATTTTAAATTTTTTCATACATAATGTTTCCACTTTGTTTTTTAAATGCTTGTTTTTCATTTATTTTCAATTTATTTTTTTTTTGTTTTTTTTTTATCAACAATGTTTTTAGTCATTTTCCATGCTTCTTTCAAACTTAAATTTTTTTTTACCATTTAAAGTTTTTAAAATACGAATTTTTGTTTCTTTAATTAATTTATGGTTCCATATTTTTTTAAATATAGTGGAAAATATCATTTTTAACACAGTTTTTACATTTACTTTAATACATAAAAAATCATTGTAGTTAAATAACATTATTTTTAAACATTTAGCAAAAAAATATAATTGATTTTTGTTTTTATAAATTAAAACTAAAAAAAACTATGAAAAAATAAAAGAATTGAAATTTAAAAAGAAAAAAAAAAATTAAAAAACAAATTTATATAATTACCAAATCAAAGAAAATCTTAAAAAACCAAAGTGGAAAAAAACACAAAAA
>JZKD02S1630270.1:709354-726064 GCA_000966675.3 Picea glauca
GAGCACACGACACACATTATGTACAACATTGTTTTGATAAATTTTATGATTCATTGAAAGAATGTGAAATCAGATTCGATCGACATTGGATATGGTCAGATGGGTGTGTGGGTCAGTTCAAATCTTCACAATCATTCTACTGGCTATGTCGTCTTCATAAAAAATCAAACATTACACATTGTTGGAATTTTTTTTAGACTAGTCATGGAAAAGGAGAGCATGATGATGCAAGGGCATGTGTAAAATGAACACTTTGAAGGTATCATATGAACCCTCATGCCGATCTATTTAAATCCACTAAACAAGTTGTTGAATGGTGAAAAATGGTGATAATCCATGAATATAATCCATCAAGGGATGTGCGCAAGTGTATCTATATATAAATGTTACACATGTACACAAGATATTTTTATTTGAATGTGTTCACATTTATATTCAATCTTCAATCATTTTCTTGAGAGATTTCAAGTTAACATTTTTTTGTCTTGTGAATGATTTTTTGGTATGTTGGAATCCAAGATGTAAATAGATCAATCCAATATGACGCGAGTACAATACCCGAGACACGAAAAAATACATTCAATTAAAACAAAACGTTATCAAAATGTGTTTTCATTTGATAGAAGAAATGATTCTTGTTTTGGTTTAGTTTTCATAGAGGACATAGAATCCATAGATATTTGCGAAAACTAAAATGAAGAATATGTTAAAGCTTGGAGACATATCGAACTTAATGTAAAAGGGAAAATGGCAGTTGCAATCTCGGAGAAGATGGAATCAAATGAAACAATAGTGGCAGTTGACGGCGATAGAGTTTCTGATCTTGTTAGAGAAGGTAATTTTTATGTTTAAATTTTTTCAAATAACTTGTAGATGTACTTGTGTGATAATATAACATGAACTATTTGTTGTCCAATATATCCAATTATTTGCAAGAGATGTCTTTTCCATGGTTGCACCTGTACACAACACTGAAAACATGAAATATTATTTGATGCGATGCACAGAACAAAAGATGAGGCTATTTGAAGATTTTGATGATAACGATTTTATATATAAAAGAGGATCCATTGTATTGAAAGGATATTTTTTTCAAGAAACCCATCAAACCGATACTCATGTTCAATTTCAAGACTACCAGTCAGATGTCATAAGTTGTTAATATAGTCATATGGTATGTGCAACACGCATAAAGTTAATAGAAGTTCAATCAAGTAAAAAAACAAAAGGTAGAAAATGGAAAATGTCCAAAGCCGATCATGAACGAATAATTGAAGATGGAATACCATTATGATTTCTTTAAACAAGTGACACATGTACATTCCAGAATTTTATATTTTGCATTGAAAGTACCTCCATTTTATTTTAATAATATTGCATTAATTTAAAAAAAAAGTTAAACATATTGTATATTTTCTATTGTAATAATATCTTGTTTGAAATTTTAACTCATTCCGATTTTTATTTTATTTTACGATCATTATATAAATTAAAGTTGAATTGAACATCTCTTTTATTTTGAATATATTTTTTTAATTATTGTTCTCAAACTTAAAGAAGAGTTTAAAACATCTCTTTCATTTTGAGATTTTATTTTATTAAGGGTAAATGAACTTTGAGGTGAATATATCTTCTAGCTTTGAGCATTTTTTTAATGACTGTGATAAAATTAAAGAAGAGTTGATCATCTCTTCCATTTTAAGGTTTTATTTTATTGTCACATCAATTTAAACATTTTATTTTATCATTATCACAAAAACCAAAAAAGAGTTGAACATCTCTTCTATATCAATATTGTAACATCCCTCTCTAGCGCACTGAGCGACCTTATTTTTTGAGGACACTTTCTCACAAGTGATCCGGATTATTATGCTATTAAAACTTTTTGATTTTGATTATGAGGCATTATGGGTTGATGACATGTTTTTTTGTTGCATCGACATAGACAGGTGCTATTGACTCGGTTTTACTAAGTGTGCAGGATTATGGACCTAGAGGATGCCGAGGAATTGATGGAACCCTTGGACTCTGGATCGAGTCGGCGAGTGTACCATTGGGGTTTGATTGTTTCACTGTGATTTTAGTGCTTCTGATTAGAGGATATGATATGGATATGTTCTGACATGATTTGTTGATGATGCAGGCTGACGATAGCTTGCCAACCAGACTCACATATGAAGTAAAGGGGTCCACGCACGACTACTAGAGATGTTGAGTGAGAGGTGTGGAAATCATCCCTACTATAGCCTACTAGCACTCCCACCATGGCTCGAACTGTAGGTTAATGATTACCTAGTTCGAGAGGACCCACGATGTCGTGAGGGAAAACTGCGACAATCACTCATGATGATTCTAAAGGGCGTGCAATAAGGTAGGTGCCTTATTCCTTATAGGCCCTTAGTCTCCCACAAGTTCACCTGGCGGAGTATTGACTGCAGGGGTTATTGATGTCTACCAAATCAGTTGAGAGGCAAGTGGTACCCTTGGACCCCGTAGTGCATCCTGAAGGGAACGTCACGCAAAGTAAACATATTAAGAGGCAAGTGGAACCCTTAAAGCAAGTAGTGCATCACGAAGGGCACGTTGTGCAAGGGAACGGATGAGGCGAGTGGCACCCTTGGAGCACCTAGTGCGTCTTGAAGGGCACATCATGTTGTTGATGATAGAGAAATGAACCTAGATGGCCTTAGGATGAATAACGTGTTAAGTATTTTAAAAACAATTTCCCTAATTAAATTTCACCCAGTACAAAATTTAAGGTTTAAGTCTAAACTATGCTAGTGGTCAAATTTTATCTCTCTATAAAATAATAATAATAATAAAAATAATATTAATAAAAATAAAAACCACATGAATAATAAATATGACCTTTGTAAAATCTTGTAACATGAAGGGAGTAAGAAATTAATTGTTTCAAAAAATCTGTTGAATTAAAACTTTAAAAAAAGGGGAATTAATTGTTTTGTTACTTTGATAATTCAAAATATACTAAATAAATAAGAAAAGGGAAAAAGGGGTTAATTTCCACACCTTCCTTTTTGAGTTCTAAGTAAAAAGGGGAAAGAGGGAAAAATCTAAAATATTGGGAAACTAGGAAAAGAGTTAAACATAAAAAGGGAAAGAGGGGAACTTAAGGGAAAAAGCGGAAAGTCAACTTAGTGAAGAATCTACCATTTAAGAGATTTCTAATTTAAACTAAATTAGTAATTTAATAATAGGAAAAGCCTTTAAAACCTGTAAGGGAATTTGGGGACACCTAGGAGTGATTCTAGGAGTAACTCTAGGTGGGTGAGGGAAATACGATAATTAATTAATTAAAGAAATTAATTAATGGAGGAATGTAGGCGATGGGTGACACTTATACGAAGAAGAATTTTTAGGAATTTATTTTTAAAACTTTAATTAAATGAGATTTTAGGAGAGAGAGGAAGTTCGAAACTCTATAAATGAAGGTATGAGAAGGATGAAGGACCATCTTCTATTTTCGTAACGTTAAGCTGCATAAGTATCTGCTTGAATGATTTTACTTGTGGGAGTTGGGATACCCAGCTCGGTGAGGAGTAGTAGCTCGGCCTTATGAGGCGAGCTGGGAGCTAGTCAAAATCTCTGGTTAGTGAGTGTGTGGCCCCTTTGTGGCTCGTGGGGTTAAGGGGGAAGAAGAGTACCCCTAAAATTGGTTGGGAGGTATCGATGAAGTCTCGACGGTCAGCGAGCGGGAGTTGCACAGAGTGTGTGGACGTCATTCCGAGCGGACGATAAGGCAACGATACTCTCTTTTCATTTTTTATAATAGATGTTCTAGGTTTTATGCTTGGATCTGCATGTTGATTAGGTAAGTAGATTGAATGTTAGATTGATGACTGAACTTATCTTAGACTAGCTCGACGACTGTTGACTCCCATGGCCTTCATTTTTTGGCATGTCTTGACCACCTGGCTGTGATTGATTGTGTCCTTCATGCTTTCTTAGCTTTCGTCCCTAGCTCACTAGTCCTCGCCTGAGCAGTCGGCCAGGATCCTGATCTATGGTTGTCGCTTTAGCATTAAAAGACCTATGGATCTCAACTCCCTGCTTTTTTGTGCAAGGATGATGAAGCAAAGGACAAACCTATCAGTTGTCTACCTCTGTTGTTGTCCTTGCCTGATTGTTTGAACTACGCTTTCCAGTACAACCTTTGCGTATGGATCATCTTGCTTCCCTATTGTTTATTTTTCAGCGCCTTCACTGATAGAATCCCTGCGATCCTTTCGATGAGTTATCCTTATGGCCCTGGCATTCTCTTACTGTTGTCATCATCTTTATATTGGGATCCCGAGATGTAAAAATATTTAGCTTCAATCTGCATTTTGTTTCTTGTCGGATTTACTTGTTTTATTTACTTATGTGATGGTCATTATGTAATGGATGTAAAATCTTACGCCTGCGATTGTAATTATGTAACAGATGTGTAAATATTACCTCTGCTATTGTAATTAGGTAATGGATGTAAAAATATTACTTAGCGATTTTACTTCTCACATAGAATTCTCTCTCTTGGAGTTGCATTCATTTTTGCACAGGGATGTATTCGTTTTTTGTTTTTTTTTACTCAGTTTTACAATCTACTGTTGATTGTTGTATTGCTTAATATTTTAGACTGCGATGATTATCAATCTTGACTACAGATTTAACCATCTCTCGGCAACATTTTTTTATCCTTTTAATTCCCGTGAATTTTAACTTTTATTACAAAAATGTTATCATGGTGGTTGTTATGACAGTGTAATGTACTACGACGATATCATTATGGTTGCAATCCACTATCCTTATTTGCATTTAATTTCATTTAATGCAAAATATTCACATTCAAATCTCACTATAACTCTGTGTACAAGTCCAATATATAAGGTTTAATATCACCTTTAAATATGTAAAATGAACGTTGATATCCTCATACCAATTTTATGAGGATGCCCAAGGTCATTATTTTCCTCAATGTTGAGATGAAGGGTTGAGATTATGAGTTCTGTAACGAAATCGATTTGGTTGTTTTTGATTTTCCATGTCCATTTTCTTGTATGCATCAGATCAATTTAGGATGGATGCATAATTTTTCAAAAATTGAAATTTGATAAATGGTAAGAGATTTTATGGGTGGGATGTGCACGGGAATCTGGCTAAAGACTAATTGTTGTTAAATTTTGAGACTTGGTAATGCCTATTGAATTTACTTTGGCTACTGACCAGACCATTTAGCATTAAAGATGGCATTTTTAAGTTGTAATGACAGTCTGTGTTCTCATTTCCTGATGTAATAACTCTACCTATGAATGATGACGTTTTAAATGATGGGTCAACGATTGATTTCTACATTGACTATGTACCCAACTATGTATGATCTGACTACATTTTAGAATGAAAGGACAAGGCTGTGTTTTCTATTCCTTCTATATCTGCCCTTTTTATTCATTGTTTTCCAGTCGTCATTTGGCTTTCTCGGTGAGTTTTTTTTATGACAACGAGTCGTTTGGATGCCACAATGATACCCTCCTCCTTATTTGTAACCCAACGATTTACTAGCTTTGTTCTGTGGTTTCATCCGTTGCATGACGGCTTGATCCCCTACATCTTTACCTACGTCTTTCCTTTGCAAAAATGCTCACTGATGGCAGAGATACTCTGCAAAATTCCCTGCGTCTTTCTTGATCTTTGAATGCGACCTTACTTTATTCTATCCTAAGTTGAGTGAAATTTCAGTTTGTTATGTATATTCGGCTGCTATATGACCTATCACTTGAATGCGTAGCCACCAACACTTCTACTTACACATTTTGATTAATAGCCTTTCACGCCTGAAACATTTGAAGTTCTCCCTTAGGGATTCAGGAATGAACTTGAACTATCGAATACTAGTATGCCTTCATTTTGGGCATTAAATGTTAAAACACTACCACATTGTTTTCCTATTTGAGGATATTTTTTTGTTGTTAATATTTCAGTATCAATGTATAGCACTCTTTTGGTGTTGAAGTAGTTGTTCTTATGAAATTTGTCATAATTGGTTCCTTATGTCTCTTAGTTGTCCGTGATTATAATAAGGTTGCAGTTTAATTCTCTACATTTGATTCAATCAATTATTCGATCCTTAAACAAAATGTTTAACCTTGAGTGATTGATATTAAATGAATATCTTTACTAAGTGCGTATCTTAGTTGTCTCTTAAAACAAAATGTTTAACTCGAGTGATTTGATACTAAAAAGAATATCTTGACTAGTGAGGGATACCCACTCTAGTTGCTAATCCTTCATGTTAGCCTAAAGCCAGCAGACTATCAACATTCAATGGGTTCCTTACATAAGTTCCTTCTATAGGAACACCTCGAGGAATAATAAGAGTATTGAAAAGAGTTTATTTAAATCCTGTAGAAGGATTATGAACTTAGCTCAATCAATCTCTGAATAAAATTTTSCTTTAGATGACCCCCTTTAGAGAATTCATTGATGCTTCGAGCCATTGGTTGTGTATGTGTTTTTTTTTATCTCTCTAAAAAAAAAAAAAAAATTCACTTTCTGCTTCGCTTGGAGCCGTACGATAGGGTTCGTTACATATGGTATTAGAGAAGGTTCAATCCTGCGACTGTGGATCACCAGGCTTCCCACTGCAATAACCCATGAGTTTTAACCCTTGCGTTAAGTAAAAACCTTAACATGTCTTCATGGAGATCGCATTTAGAGGGCGCTCCTAAGGGTCAACAACGTGCAATAGATAGTGTCGTTAGCACCCTCTGAGATCTCGAGAGAGATGAGTTTTAGCATCCATGAGTGTCATGAATTGTGGTGTCATTAAAAAATAGCTGTAGAGCAAGGCGTGTGATTCACACTTCGTGTATACGACCTATAGCATGAAGGTCCACACGATGGTCTTTCCACTTAAGGGGAGTGCTATTTAAGGCGGAAGACACTCCTACCCATTTTGAACATGACCATTGATGACGTGTCATGGGAACTGTTTGAGGAACGATTCCAGGAGAGGTATCCTTCTAAGAAATTCATTGAGCGTCATCTCAATGAGTTCGACACCTTGCGACAAGGTAGTCACATGGGGCCCGAGTATGAGGCCCATTTTGGATTTGCTTCGGTATGATCCACACCCAAATTACCGAGAAACTTACGGTCAACCAGTTTGGGTTGGCCTTAGTGATAGAATCTAGCTTCTACTTCGGTTACCAAGATTACTGGACCGAAGAAAGTATGTTGGAATGTGGGCAGCCACATTTCCATCCCGACGACCCTGTGAAGATGACTAGATCATCTGGATTAGCCAGAGCCACTACCATGGGAGATATGGGAAAGGCCCATCAGATACATGCAGCAGTGAATAACCACCTGGTAGAGCATCAGTCGACTATGCTCGAGATGACAGGTATCATCGTCGACCAGACCCTTAGTATGTTGATAGATCCCGTTGCTACCGAGAGTTTAATTTCTGGTGCAACGCTAAAAAGGATTAAGGTAAAGGCAGTCGAATAGGATGAGTTTAGATTCGTGGAGATGGATTTGGGAGCCAAACAAAAGGTTGGAGGAAAGGTTACGAGATGTTTCCTTAACCTGGGAGATTTTGTCACCAGGGCCAACATGTACGTCATGATCTTAGGATCTTATGATGTCGTCATTGGTATGGACTGGTTGGAATCGCATGAGGCGATACTCAACTGTAAGATGAAATGATTGAGCTTGGTTGATGACAAGGGATAGAGATGAGTTATTGTAGGATGAAACCAGGGAGTTTTCCGGAGGTTCATCTCTTCCTTACAACTACGGAAGAGCATGCGGAAGGGGTGAAAGATTTACACGATCTTTGCATTAAACGAGAAGGGAGTAGCGGAAGGTCTAGAACACCTTCCGTTGGTGAGGGAGTTTGCGAACATATTTTCGGAGGAGTTACCTGGGATGTCGCCGAAGAGGGAATTGAATTTTACCATAGACCTAAAACCGGGGACTGAACCGATAGAAAGAATGACTTATCGGATGTCAACCCCGGAGTTACAAGAGTTGAAAATGCAACTGAAGGAGTTGTTGGACCTGGGACTTATACGTCCTAGTGTGTCATCGTGGGTTGCACCTATTATTTTCATACAAAATAAGGATGGGTCATGGAGGCTCTGCATTGACTACCATTAATTGAACAAGGCCATGATCAAGAATCAGTATCTGTTGCCGAGAATTGATGATCTATTCGATCAAATAAAGGGGGTGACGGTGTTCTCCAAAATCAATTTGCGATCAGGGTATCACCAGTTACGGATCAAGGAGGATGACATCCCTAAGACCGGCTTTAAGACGAGGTTTGTTCATTACGAGTTTACTATGTTACCATTTGGACTGGAAAACGCCCCAGGGGTATTTATGAGATGATGACTAGTGTGTTCCGTGAGTACTTGGACAAGTTCGTCCAAGTAATCATTGATGATATTATGATCTACTCTTGGACGAAGGAGGAGCATGACGAGAACTTGCACTTGGTACTACAGTGTTTGTGACAGCACAAATTGTATGGGAAGTTTTCCAAATTATAATTTTATCTATCGAAGATTCACTACTTAGGGCATGACATCTCTGGCGAAGGCATCGTCGTGGATCTGGCAAAGGTCGAGGCTATCATGAAATGGACTGCACCGATGAATGTCCCGGAAGTGCGTAGCTTCATGGGTTTAGCAGGATACTATCGATGGGTCGTCGAGGGGTTTTAAAAGATAGAAAATCTGATCACAAAATTGCAGACGAAAAACAAGAAGTTTGTTGGGATCGAGAAATGCACAGAAGCATTTCGGAGGCTCAAGGAGTTGTTGAAAAAAACACCGATACTAAAGGTCCTGGACCTGGACACGGACTTCTTGGTATGCACTAATGCATCCAAGGAAGGATTAGGCGGAGTGTTGATGCAATATGGATGAGTGATCGCTTACATTTCGAGGAAACTGAGAAGGCATGATGAGAACTACGCGATGCACGATTTGGAGTTGTTAGCCATCATTTATGCCTTGAAGGTTTCGAGACACTACCTTGTTGGACAAAAATTTGAACTAAATACTGACCACTGTGGACTACAACACATATTTACGCAAAGAGACCTGAATGCACGAAAACGACATTGGTCGAAATTTCTTAGCGAGTACGACTTCGAGATTACTTGCATAAAAGGAACAGTGAACCGAGTGGTGATTGCATTGAGTCAGAGACCGCACATCTTTTTGGTGCTACCTCTTCATATGAATCTACGTGAAAGGATTCTAACTTTACAGCGTGTTGATGACTGGTACAAAGAAGTCAAGGGTTTTATCGACCAAAACACAATGATGGTACCATGATTTGAAGGATTTTCATTTGATAGCGATGGTTTATTGAGGTTTAAAAAAATTGGATCTATGCACCGTCGAACGACAAGTTGAGGATGTTGATCCTAAGCGAGGCTCATAAAGCAGTTTACATGGCTCACCCGAGTGTCACAAAGATGAGGGAAAACCTTAAACCCTTATTCTTATTGAAGGGAATGAAGGTAGACATAGTCAACTATGTGGCCAAATGTCTAGAATGTCAGTAGGTAAAGGCTGAACATAGACACCCAACAGGATTACTACAACCGCATGCAATTTCAGAATCGAAATGGGAGGTTATTTTGATGGATTTTATTGTTGGATTGCCACTGACAGGAAGGAGACATGACTCAATTTTTGTAGTAGTATACACTATGAAAAAGAATGCTCACTTTATTCTTGTGCGTACGATGTATCAGGTACCTGACATAGCTAGAGTTTTCATCAGTTATATTGTGAGGTTGCATGGCATGCCTAAGAGGATTATATCCAATCAAGGATCGATGTTTACTGGATGATTTTGGATGAGTTTCCAAGAGGTTGTGGGAACCCAAATTAAATTTAGTATTGTGTATCACCCAGAGACTGATGGGAAGACCAAATGAATGAACTAGATCTTGGAGGACATGTTGTGCATGTATGCGATTCTTACAACATAGCATTGGGAAGAATTCTTGCCACGGGTAGAATTCACTTACAACAACAGTTACCAGAGCACCATTAAGATGGCGCCTTTCAAGTCTCTTTACGAGTGATCGTGTCGGATGCCTTGAGTTGGGATCAACTTGACGATAGGGTCCTGGTGGGACCTGAAGCGATCCAAGAAATGGAAGAGCAAATGCAAACAATAAGACAAGGGATTAAATAAGCGCATGATCGACAAATGAAGTTATGGCGATGTGCGTTATGTCGACCATAGTTACGATGTGGCGATCGATTATTCTTGCGGTTGAAACTGCATAAGAGTTCGATCCAATTGGGAAAAGGTGATAAACTATCTCCTAGGTTCGTGGTAACCTAGGATATTGTGAAAAGGAGAGGCCCGTGGCCTATTAACTAGCCTTGCCTGATTCTTGAGGCATTTTTCATAATGTATTTTACGTCTCCGTTTGAGACATTTTGTTTAGTGATCCTACACATGTTTTGACTTGAGCACCTGGTAGGTATCGGATGAGAGGGAACTCACGACAGAGCCAGTCTGCATCTTGGATCATCGTGTTCGATAGCTCTGGTGTCAAATGATAAATCAGGTCAAGGTCCAGTGGGACAATTATAGTCTGCGCTCGACGACCTGGGAGGATGCATATGATATGTGCCAACAGTTTCCTTTTTGTTTGACAGATAGACTTATGATACGGTGATACACTTATTCGACATTTTTACCATGAAACTTTGGGATGAAGTTTAGACGAAGAGGGGTTGTATGTGACATCCCACTCTGGCGCACTGAGCGAACTTACTCTTTGAGGACACTTGCTCGCAAGTGATCCAGATTATTATGCTATTAAAACTTTTTGATTTTGATTATGAGGCGTTATGGGTTGATGACATGTTTTTTTATTGCATCGACATAGATATGTGCTATTGACTCAGTTTTATTGAGTGTGCAGGATTATGGACCTAGAGGATCGAGTTGGGGATTGTACCATTGGGTTTTTATTGTTTCACTGGGATTTTAGTGCTTCTGATTAAAGGATATGATATGGATATGTTCTGACATGATTTGTTGATGATGCAGGTTGATGATAGATTTCTGACCAGACTCACATATGGAGTAAAGGGGTCACACATGACTAACATAGATGTTGAGGGAGAGGTGTGGACAATATCCCTGTCACAACCTACTAGCACTCCCGTCATGGCTTGAACTGTAGGTTAACGATTACCTAGTTCGAGAGGACCCACGATGCTCTGAGGGTAGACTGGGACAGTTGCTCACAATGATTCTAAGGTGCGAGCAATAAGGTAGAGGCCTTATTCCTTATAGGCCCTTAGTCTCCCACAAGTTCACCTGGCGGAGTATTGACTCCAGGGGTTATTGATGGCTACCAAATCAGTCAAGAGGCGAGTGGAACCCATGGACCCCTTAGTGCGTCTTGAAGGGAACCTCGTGCAAAGGAAACATATTAATAGGTGAGTGCCACCCTTGGAGCACGTAGTGCGTCCTAAAGGGCACGTCATGCAAGAGAACAGATGAGGCGAGTGGCACCCTTGGATCACCTAATGCGTTCTGAAGGGTACGTCATGTTGTTGATGATAGAGTAATGAACCTAGATGGCCTTAGGATGAATAACGTGTTAAGTATTTTTAAAACAATTACCCTAATAAAATGTCGCCCAGTACAAAATTTAAGGTTTAAGACTAAACTACATTAGTGGTCAAATTTTATCTCTCTATAAAATAATAATAAATAAATAATAATAATAAAAATAATAATAAAAATAAAAATAAAATCCACATGAATAATAAATATGATCTTCGTAAAATCTTGTAACATGAAGGGAGTAAGAAATTAATTGTTTCAAAAAATCTGTTGAATTAAAATTTTAAAAAAGGGGGAATTAATTGTTTTATTACTTTGATAATTTAAAATATACTAATTAAATAAGAAAAGGGAAAAAGGGGTTAATTTCCACACCTTCCTTTTTGAGTTCTAAGTAAAAAGGGGAAAGAGGGAAAAATCTAAAATATTGGGAAACTAGGAAAAGAGGTAAACATAAAAAGGGAAAGAAGGGAACTTAAGGGAAAAAGCGAAAAGTCAACTTAGTGAAGAATCTACCATTTAAGAGCTTTCTAATTTAAAGTAAATTAGCAATTTAATAATAGGGAAAGCCTTTAAAACCTGTAAGGGAATTTGGGGACACCTCGGAGTGATTCTAGGAGTAACTCTAGGTGGGTGAGGGAAATAAGATAATTAATTAATTAAAGAAATTAATTAATGGAGGAATGTAGGGGATGGGTGACACTTGTAAGGAGAAGAATTTTTAGGAATTTATTTTTAAAACTTTAATTAAATGAGATTTTAGGAAAGAAAGGAAGTTTGAAACTCTATATAATGGAGGAAATGAGAAAGATGAAGGAACATATTTTGTTTGCGTAACGTTATGTTGTAGAAATATTTGCTTGACTGATTTTACTTGTGGGAGTTGGGATACCCAGCTCGGTGAGGAGTGGTATCTCGACCTTGCGAGGTGAGCTAGGAGCTAGTCGAAATATCTAGTTAGTGAGTGTGTGGCCCCTTTTTGGCTCGGGGGGCTAAGGGGGAGGAAGAGTACCCCTAGCATTGGGTGGGAGGTACCAGTGAAGTCTCGACAATCGGCAAGAAGGAGTTGCACGAAGTGCGCAGACATCATTCCGAGTGGACGATAAGGCAGCAGTACTCTCTTTTCATTTTGTATAATAGATGTTGTAGGTTTTATGCTTGGATATGCATGTTGATTAGGTAAGTAGATTGACTGTTATATTGATGACTAAACTTATCTTAGCCTAGCTCGATGATTGTTGACTCCCATGGCTTTCATTTTCCTGCATGCCTTGACCACCTGGCTATGATTGATTGTGTCCTTCGTGCTTTCTTAGCTTTCATCCCTAGCTCACTAGTCCTCGCTTGAGCAGTCGGCCAGGAGCCAGATCTACGGTCATCGCCTTAGCGTTAAAAGACCTATGGATCTCAATGCCCTTCTTTTCTGTGCAAGGATGATGAAGGAAAGGACAGACCTATCAGCCGTCTACCTCTGTTGTTGTCCTTGCCTGATTGTTTGAACTGGGCCTTCTAGTATGTCATGTTATTTATTTTTCAGCTCCTTAAATGATAGAATCCATGTGATCCTTTCGATGAGTTATCCTTATGGCCCTGGCATTCTCTTACTGTTGTCAACATCTTTATATTGGGATCTCGAGATGTAAAAATATTTAACTTCAATTTGCATTTTGTTTCTTGTTGGATTTACTTGTTTTATTTACTTATGCGATGGTCATTATGTAATGGATGTAAAATCTTACCCCTGCGATTGTAATTATGTAACAAATGTGTAAATATTACCCCTGTTGTTGTAATTAGGTAATGGATGTAAAAATATTACTTAGCGATTTTACTTCTCACATAAAATTCTCTATCTTGGCGTTGCATTCGTTTTTGCACAGGGCTGTATTCGTTTTTTTTTTTACTCAGTTTTACCCTCCATCGTTGATTGTTGTATTGCCTAATATTTTAGACTACGATGATTACCAGTCTTGACTATATATTTATCCATCTCTCAGCAACATTATTTTTATCCTTTTAATTCCCGTGAATTTTAACTTTTATTACAAAAATGTTATCATGGACTACGATGATATCATCATGGTTGTGATCCACTATCCTTATTTGCGTTTAATTTCCTTTAATGCAAAATAATCACATTCCAATATCACTATAACTCTGTGTACAAGTCCAATATATAAGGTCTGATATCACCTTTAAATCTGTAAACTGAACGTTGATATCCTCATACCAATTTTATGAGGATGCCCAAGGTCATTATTTTCCTCAACGTTGAGATGAAAGGTTGAGATTATGAGTTCTGTAATGAAATCGATTTGGTTCTTTTTTTTTTTCCGTGTCAATTTTCCTATACACATTAGATCAATTCAGGATGGATGCATATGTTTTCAGAAATTGAAATTTGATAAATGGTAAGATATTTTATGGGTGGGATGTGCATGGGAATCTGGCTAAAAACTAATCGCTGTTAGATTTTGAGACTTGGTAATGCCCATTGAATTTACTTTGGTTGCTAACCAGACCGTTTAGCATTAAGGATGGCGTTTTTAAGTTGTTATGGCAGTCTGTGTTTTCATTTCTTGATGTAATAACTCTACCTATGAATGACGACATTTTAAATGATGGGTCAGTGATTGATTTCTACATTGACTGTGTACCCGACTATGTATAATCCAACTGCGTTTCAGAATGAAAGGACAAGGCTAGGTTTTCTGTTTCTTCTATATCTGCCCTTTTTCTTCATTGTTTTTCGGCCATCATTTGGCTTTCTCGATGAGTGTTTGTGATGAAAACGAGTCATTTGGATGTTGCAGTGATACCCTCCTCCTTATTTGTAACCCAAAAATTTACTAGTTTTGTTCTTTGGTTTCATCCGTCGCATGACGGCTTGATCCCCTACATCTTTAACTGCATCTTTCCTCTGCGAAACTGCTCACTAATCGCAGAGATACTCTACAAAATTCCCTACGTCTTTCCTGATCTTTGAATGCGACCTTACTTTATTCTACCTTAATTTGAGTGAAATTTCAGTTTGTTATGTATATTCGGCTGCTATATGACCTATCACTTGAATGCGTAGTCACCAGATATTCACACTGCTACTTACACTTTTTGATTAATAGCCTTTCATGCTTGAAACATTTGAAGTTATCCCTTAGGGATTCAATAATGAACTTGAACTATCGAATACTATTATGCCTTCATTTTGGGCATTAAATGTTAAAACACTACCACATTGTTTTTCTATTTGAAGATATTTTTTTGTTGTTAATATTTCAGTATCAATGTATAGCACTCTTTTGGTGTTGAAGTAGTTGTTCTTATGAAATTTTTCATAATTGGTTCCTTATGTCTCTTAGTTGTTCGTGATTATAATAAGGTTGTAGTTTAATTCTCTACATTTGATTCAATCAATTATTCGATCCTTAAAAAAAATGTTTAACCTTCAGTGATTGAGATTAAACGAATATATTTACTAAGTGGGTATCTTAGTTGTCTCTTTAAAAAAAATGTTTAACTGGAGTGATTTGATACTAAAAAGAATAATTTGACTAGTGAGGGATACTCACTCTAGTTGTTAATCCTTCATGTTAGCCTAAAGCCAGGAGACTATCAACATCCAACGGGTTCCTTACATACGTTCCTTCTATAGGAACACCTCGAGGAATAATAGGAGTATCGACAAGATTTTATTTAAATCCTGTAGAAGGATTATGAATTTAGCTCAATCAATCTCTGAATAATTTTTTTTTATATGACCCCATTTAGAGAATTCATTGATGCTTCGAGCCATTGGTTGTGTATGTGTTTTTTTTTATCTTTCAAAAAAAAAAAAATTGCACTTTCCGCTTCGCTTGGAGTCGTACGATAGGGTTCTTTACAAAGATTTTATTGTATAAACATTACCTATAATTAAGTTGGATATCTCTTCTATCTTGAGAATTTTATTTTTATTACTATTGCACCAATCAAACACGAGTTGAACATCTCTTCTATTCTAGATTTGAGAGCATTGACTTCTTTAAGTGGTATTTTTTTTTTCATTTTTAAAACTAATATTCTAACAACTAAAAACAATTTAAACATCTATTTCACTTGTTGTAATAACACTTTAATAACAATATCATATATATACCAATATCTCCATTCTAATATACCAATATATAAGTTGATTTTCATTTAAAATTTGAAATTATTTAGAATCTTCATTTTAATAATTAAGTTGATTTTCATTTAAACTTATTTAGAAGTGTTAATCATTAGCATTAAATTTCATAAATTGGAATTAATAGATCTTCTCTAACAAAGTTAAGGAAATTAATACAACCTTGCCTAAAGTCAAGTGAATCACTGACCAAATTACAAAAATGTGGGTTTATGTGAATAATACTAAACCATAGCATGCAAATCGCTTATGTTTTCTGAAAGGAAATTGGTAGATCATGAAAAATTCTTCCTTTTAGTGCAATTCATACCAGCATAGGCTTTGCATGGTTTAATGTGTTTTCTACTACCATATATTCTCAAATAGATATGCAATGATACAATCTTGTATGTTTGGCAGTTCACTTTTTTCTTATCCATCTATTGGGTTTGCATATTCTTAAATATATAAACAACAGTTCATATTCTTGTATTATTGGCTTTGCATATTCTTAAATAAATAAATAACAACACATTCTTGTATTATTTCACTCTATTTTATTCTTTTCATTTATTTAGTAGATCTCATATGCCTATCTTTCCTTTAGTTTTTTTATTAGTTAAGTGCATCTATGCAACCAACATGGTCATTAATAACTAGAAAAAAAATTCTTTTAATATAAAATTATTCTGCTAAAATCATTCTTCCAAAATTATTTGATTATATGTCAATAGAATCATATTTTCTCATATTAGTAATATTTATTTTAGCTAATATATCTTTAAATCATAATCTATTGTCAAGAAATTAGTTCAATCTATTTTCTTATCATAACTATTTCTTTTATTTAAATAATCTTCCAATTAAAATTATATTTTAGAATTGATCCTCCTTATAAAACTATAAATAAATTCCATATCATTCTATCCTACAAAATGAGTGGAGTCTTT
>JZKD02S1630272.1:11057-28111 GCA_000966675.3 Picea glauca
ATTCAACCCCTTAGTGAATTTTCCCCCTCCATTCTATCTAAGTCAATGATTGCTACCAAGTTGTGGATATTTTGTGCTACAGTTGTGCACCCTCCCCTCACCAAGTTCATCCTCTAATCAATTGAAATAGTTCAATCAAAATGGAGGGGAGACACAAGACATGCAACATCCAGGAGAGGTGGGTCAGAGTGTAGTGAGTGGGGATTAAGAATGTTTTGGTGATGGAAAAAACCCTACCCATCTTTCCCCAAATATTGATGACTTCTTGTTCGAGGGGGAGTAGGTAGAGGAAACAATAATGGTATATTTAGCAAAGGAATCCTTAGATAATAGAAGGGACTTTCTCTCTACATAGAAAAGGTTGAAAAGGACCAGTACCCTTACCCACATAGAGCCTCCTCAGTTACCACTCAGTCTCCATATCTTTAATCTTGGCATAGGCTTCTGGTGAGACATTCCCTTAACTAGCACTAAAAAAGTCAACACTAAACTACATCAACCTTTGTTGAACACTTAAGTGGACCCGAGTCTGCCAATTAGAGCCAACAATCCCTAAGGTGGCCAAACAACTCCACATCACAAAACCAAATGTTGTTGTTCACAATAAATTATTGTCTTGAACCATCAAAGTTTCAGATCGTCACTAAAGTTATACTCTTTTTAGGTTATTGATAAGAATGGGGAAAAGTTCTTTTCCTAGTAGCCCTCGTTGAAATGGATCTTTATGGTTCCCATATATTCGGTGAATTTTAGGTTTTTGTAAGGTTGTGGGTCAATTAAAACACCTCCAAAATCCTTGGGCATAGTGGAACTACATGCAGATCAAGGTTATACATAAACCTAAGATCAAAATTCCAAAATCTAATAGGTGCTTACCATTTTCGTGGAAATGCTTGTCCCTTGAGTGTATCTCCTCTGTTTATCTCCAGAAATTTCACCCCTAAAATTTTCTATGTAGATCAATGTGTTGTAAAGGACATGATTGATAGTTTCGAGGTGGTTGCCTCAGGATATTGTGATGAATTTTTTCATATGTGCATAGTGGGAAATAATCTTTCCTCAAATTGAAACAAGTGTGTTGATATGGTAGCCAATGTCAATGACACCAGCATGTTATGGAATCAACGTGTCCATCCCCAAAAATATGGATCTTTGTGACACAATAGTTGACTTCATATGGTTGCTAAAATTCCATGGATTGAACCATCCAATGGTGTTTGTGATGGGTGTGTATTAAGGAAGCATAATCAAGAGTCCTTTCCTAAAAACAAAGTGAGGCAATCTTCTCGACCCATTGTACTCATTCATAGTGATATTCATGGGCATGTGGATTACACCTTCTAATGGGGGAGGAAAGTATTTTCTCACCTTCATTGAGGATTTTTCCTACTTTCTTTGGGTATACACCACTAAATATAAAGATGAGGTGTTCGAAGATTTTAGGGAATTCTAACTCTTGTGGAAAATCAAAGCATCTAGAATATCTATTGTCTTAGGATTGATGGTGGAAGTGAATATATTAGAAATGATTTCCACTCATTTCTCATAACTCAAGGCATCTATTACCAAATAACTATTCCTTACACTCCACAACAAAATATAATAGAACATAAGAATAAGGCTATTATGGAGATGGCTCACTGTATGCTTCACTCCAAGAAAATGAATCTTACATTCTAGGGAGAGGGAATTGTTTGCATAGTTCATATAATCAATACAACACATACTCATGCTTTCACATGTACAACTCCCTGTGAAAAATGTTATGGACACAAACCTTCAATCTATTTCAAATTTCAATTTTTTTGGATCTAGTGCATGGACTGATGCTCCTAACGAAGGCGAAACACATCAACATCTCCAAACTCATACTACAATGCTATGATTCACTGCAACAAAATTTTTTAGGGTTATTTTATTTATGATTACACCACTCATAAGGTGGTTGAATATAGAGAGGCGCCCTTTCATGAGTTCCTACTCACAATCTACTAGGATCTCTCCCAATACTCCTTTCAAATGATTCTCGATGTGATTTCATGGATTGTGCCTCCTCATATTATGATGGATGTATTCCTTTGTATGAATTATTCCATGTGTTCATGTATCTCTCACCTTCATAGTGTGATGTTCCTACTTCTTAGCAAACTCCTTCAAGCACTCCATCTATAGTGTCTGGAAAAATAACTGGGGCTAATGAGATTGATGATTCATCTAGCCTCATACCAATCATCATTTATTCTTAGAATTCTCCTTTCAATCCTCCATCCAATGAGAAAATCAATGATGATGACCATGATGGTGATTATGATGATGACTTCTTGGGAGGCCCATCTACTAGCTACTCTCCATTTGTCTCACCCAAATCCTCTACCTAAGTGGGATATCTTCACCATTATTTATGCAACTAAGTTTCTTATTGGTCCCAAGAGTTATCAAGGGAATTTTCTAACTCTACCTCAAATTATTATTACTTAGGTGGTTGACATTCCTACAAAATACCAAGATATTTCCCTTAAGTCACTCTAGAGCATGATTTATATTGTTGAGGAATCTAGTGGATTTTTGAGGGAGCCATGTGGATTTCACGGGGGTAATACCCTTGTTCTTTATTGAGGATGGAATACAAATCTTGTTATATAATGATTTCCCTCTATGGCCCCAACTCAAATTAAGAAGAGGTGTTAGAATTATTGGTGTAATATTCACATGTGGCCATGACAAACTCATATGTATCGTTAATGTATTTGTGATCATAGATAAGACCATCCTTTAATCAATTATTATCATTTATTCTAATACTATGGATTGGTTAAGTCCAACCTAGTCAAACTTGTACACGTAGGCTCATCAACCCCTCATAGGGGTAGCAACCTACTTGAGTCGTGTATAAATACACCATAACTCTCATTTTTACATCATCGTCTTGTGATATTCTTGATCTCTTTTAAGTGATTTGTGCCTAAAGGAATCAATAACAAATCTCGTATTTGTTACTTAACAATGTACTTTACTCTCAATTTCTCTCAATGTGTTCGTCTATATTACGACATTCTATGACGCCATGTGTCATCATGAATTCAATTGTTCAACCCCCATTATGGTCTCAAAAAAACTATGTAAGTATACATAGTCAGCTATTTATCCCATTACACACTATAATCCCAACCCCTTTGACCCAAGACATGACAATTGAACCCTTCAAGCCTTGACTACTTACTCATAATTTTTGGTTCCACATCTGATCGTTGTTCATGCATAAGTACTTCATCCTTTTGTTATTGTTACATCTATGTCCATTTTAGGTTTGATGTTGTCAAAAATTTTACTTCTTGTCTTTGTTATGGTGAATTCCTATGCTTTCATAAGTCATGTTCTGAGTTCCTGCAATTGTCTACATTTAAGACATTAATTAATTTTACCATCATCTCATTGGAATAATAATAATGTTTGATAATAATGAATCAAAGATTATTTATACCAATGGTTGAAATAATTCTTGCATATATTATTTATAAACTATCATAAGATTATTGAAAGTGTCGAGTTTACTCTACAATGAAAACACTACATTCAATAAAATATGTAATGTACCTTGCTATTACAACACTTCTCAAATAATATCATACATGAAGACAAACATTGCATATTTGGTTGTCTAAGTAGGGTTGAATTAAATTTTGATGATGATAAGTATTTTGGACAATAGATTGAGTAAAATTTGAAGTAGTAAAAATTCATTCATGTTGGGTAAAACATTGGTTGTAGAGCAATGCCATTCAAAACGTTGCAATTGTGACATAAATCTTCACAAATGTGGAAAGAATGACGTATATGTCACAAACACGGCAAGAGAGATGCACTATCCCCACAACATTGTGACCATGAACACAACAACCCCTTAATACACTATGATCCCCGATGCAATCACGCCTTACACATTATGACCCTAAACAAACTAATCCTCTAATACATTATGGTTGGAATTAACCCATTTGAGTTGAACACAATCATGATTTAATATATTGACCCAATCCCATGAACCTAGTAGCCCACTATTCATATTTGACCATCGTTAACTATATTGACCATGGTTGATGCATGACCCCATGAACCTCGTAACTATTTAATCCCACTGAACCCATCTCATAACCCCTTGACCCACTAACTTAATCGAAACATACCCACTAATCCATTAACTATGTAACTTACTAATCCCTTAACCCATGACCCTCCTATTACATTCACTCTAGTAACCAACTAACCCTTCACCCTTATTGACGATATTGATCTCCATTGACCATTGTTGACCATGATTGAACATAATTCATCATGTTTGACTATAGTTGCGCATATTTAATGTGATTGACTCATATTGACCATCTTAATAACCTACACTTGTTCTAAACCTACAACTAGCACACTAGTTTCCATTAAGGCTTAAGGAAGCTTTTCTCAGGATGCCATTTTACTACTCACTTGGCATTCAACCTCTCAAGTACTCAATGCTCTAACACTAAAATTTTCATGATAGTCCCAAATAGATTCTAACCCTTTACACACTATAATCATTTACCCCTATAACTCATGACATGGAAATCACACCCTAAAACATTCTAACCACTAACTACTATGACCCCAAAGCATCATTATTATAGCAAACTTGTCGCAACATCCGTCAAATGCAACATATTTATAGATTTTGTAACGTCGCAATTCCGACGTGAAAAAAACCTAAGTGACCATTAGTATTTTGACTTGGTCAACATACTAAGCTGATTGTTGGAGAGGAAAACCTAGTTTCCAAAATGTTGCAATTGTGACATAAATCTTCACAAATGTCGCAAGAACGACATCTATGTCACAAACATGGCAAGAGAGACGTTCCAGTGGAAAATGTGGCAAGAGAGATGTTAACGTGGCAAGAGAGACGTCAACGTGGCAAGACTGACATTATCAGGAAATATGATTTTTATTTTTTTTTAATTTCTTCTATTTTGCGACAATATGGACAATTTTGTCCATAACGTCGCAAATAAAAAGTCAGAATTTTTACAGTATGTACTAGTGATGGAGTAGATAGCCCCTCTCTGAAAGAAAACCAAAGTGTGTTTTGATTTGCTAGTTTGTTTTGTTTCTAGCATGCATAATCTAGAATAGTTCTATACTCATGACATTAGATTTACATTTCTTATTGGTGCCTTGCAACTCTATTGATTACGAATCCCAGATTGATAATTAATGAGTGCATTATATTACACATATAAGTAGCACAACAATACTACAAGATCCTAGAAGAGGACCTTGAGGAGATCACTGAGGACTGGTCAACAAACTGCCTTAATCTCCCAGAGCCTGCAGAGATGTCTAACCCTAACAGCCCAGATACCACGCACAAAGAACATGATACACATGAAACCAAAAAAAGGAAGAAGATTGAAGAGGTCCAAGACTTAAACAACACCGCAGGCCAGACTGCTTCAATATCACCTGACCGAGGGGGTGGTGAATAAGTAGAAGAGATAAATGCAAAATGAGTTGAACAAAAGCAAGGCGATGTAACATTGCCCAGAGACAAGATTGATCCTCTGAAGAAGAGGAAATATTCTCCCCTAAAACCTTCTTCCCAAAATAAATCCAGAGCCACCATGACCAACATGAATATTGTGCTCACTACTGACTATTTTGACTTCATCATAACAGCCTTAAACGATGCCTCCCAGGAAATCATGGAAAAACAAGAAGCTAAGCAGGAGGAAATGTATGAAATAATTCAAGTCGAACTCTGAGGTGTACAGTAGGCCCTTCAGTCCAGTTGTGTAATTTCCACTATGCCCCTACCATCGGAAGAACTAGAGTTGGGAGATGAGCTAGCCCAACTCTGTCGACTAGCTGATGCAGTTGAAGCTCACCTTCGTCATGCACAAGAAGAAACAAAACAAGCCACCCAAGCCTTGAAGCAGGTGCATGGAGTACTCATAGAACAACATAGAGTCACAAATAAGGAGAAGGTTTCTCTCTAGACAAAGTTTGACGAAGATAAATTACAGATTCAATAAGAAAAAGAACAGTTGCTCGCAGAGAAACTTGAAGTGAAAGAAGGAGTCAATAGAGCACTCAACTCTGTGATAGGATTAGAGCCACAAGAATAATACCGAGTCGCACATCAATTAGAGAAGCTTGGCGAAGCTATCCAATAGTTACAACAAAGAATAACAAACTTAGAGCTCTACATACTGCCCAACACCCTGCAGTATGTGAGGGATCAAAGAGAAGCAACTCCTCGAGGCCCAGTTAAGAGAATAAAGGCCCTTGCCATAGAATGCAAGAAACTGAGTGATCACAGTGCCTAGAAATATGAGTGACTCACTGAGAATCCATATTTGAAGGAACTAGAGAGACAACTACAGGAAGCGAAGAAAAAATCATAGACAATACAGGCGCAGTTGAAGCCCCTATCAGCTGTGGAAAGAATGAAGTGATCCCAAGAGTAGCGCATTTCCTAGTAGAAGGTATACACTATTCAAAGTAGAGTAATGGAAGTAACTTAGAGGCTCCAACTTGTACAAGATGAGGATTACCAATTGTTCATAGAGATCGAAGGCCGAGGAGAAGAACTGGAGCAAGTCGTCACTACAGCTGAACAATGCCTAGAGGGACATGTCAACAAAACAATCATACAAGAGTTCGTTGAACAGGAGGTCATGGCACAACAGCAACTCGAAGCATATTGAGCCAAGCTTGAGGCTTTTGAGGCATAATTAACCAGATAAGAGTGACTCGAGACGAGACACAGGTTAGTGTTGGGGGCCTGTTGGCCCTTGACTAAGTTTTGAGGATCCTTGGTCATGTTTGACCTATTTTTGGGACTTCGACAGGCTGTCGAAGGAAAAGCACAAGACAAAGAAAATATCGTGGGTTCTCAACCCCTTTTTAGGGATTTTTGGATTTTGGGCTTACGTAACGGGTATGGGAATGTCAGTCCATGGGTTTACCCATGCTTAGGCCTATTTTGTAATGTATAAATAAGTAGCTAGGTGAAGTAAGTAGGGACCTACAAGTTCGATCTGTGTGATCGAAAGTGCTAAGTGTTGAGTAGAGATTGATTTTGTGCATACTGTATGAGGCTTGCAGAGCTCAGTGCAAGGGAGTATAAGATATTGAGAAGAGGCTTAGTGCTATAACCTAGCCCAGGGAAGGAGGATGTAGCAAGGTGTGCATATATCATGTCCTCTGCGTAGTAGGGTTTTTTTGGATCCGTGCATGTAGCTAATTGAAGAAGCTAATAAAGAAGATGAAGAGTTGGTGGACATAGCCCCAGGGTGGGGGTGAACTACGTACATGCTATGTTTCTATGTTTTGTGTGATGTATTGATGTGTTTATATGTTTACTTGCTTAGTGATTTGATATAGATGAATGGTAGATAGATATGCTAATTCTATGTGATTAATAATATGGATGAATACTAGATTTTGCCTATGTAGATGAGCTTAGTTCTTGAATATAGTAGATCTAGATGAATATTGTGATGTTCTATAATTAGGGTTTTATATACGAAGTAAATACTGGTTAAATATTGATGATCTGTATTGCTAAGTGCTTTGTTAATTTTTATAGTCATAGATTTATGTCCCAGCTAAGGTTGTAGACACTAGAGTCTTGCAACCACCCCAGCCTCTACATTGGGTGAGACTTCATCTACTTCGCAGGTGTTGCCTAAAGGGCTGGTAGTTAGGGTTTTGTTGGTGCGTTATTGTAGCGTTTAAACCTGGGTCTGCCCCTATACCAACATTGAACTTCCATAAGATCCTTCATTTGTAGATGTTTTGTGGCTAAAATATTATGCTTTTCTTTCAACACCCTGTTGACAAGCGAAATTAATCACTTGTCAACTGGAAGAGTGAATCCGTTCTGGGGTTGTCTAATTAACCCAAGTTGTTTGGATCAATTCACTCTGACGGGTTTAGTAGCTCCATTGGCTGATCTAAGTTGTAAGAAAGTGAAAAATAACTAAAGGAAATACAATAACTTACTAATTAATAATCACTAAAATATATACATATATATAAATATATACATGTACGGTTTCTATAAATAATATATGTACAATAGTTCTATATACAATATGTACAAATCACGAGTTTTAATCTAAACTCATAAAAATTGAATGTAAATTGGTTCTTTTAACAACAGTAATAAAGAAAGAAAAAATATTATTTACTTTTTTTTTCTTTTTTTTTTTTCTTGGATGTATACATTCATAAAATCAAATATTAAACTACTTAATTGAACAAAAAATTATAGATAGTGGAAATCATTCTATATATAAAAAACTTCTATAATAAGAAAGCAAATGAAATAAAATAACCGACTAACCTATTATGAATCTGACGTCTGTACAATAGCAAATATCCATTCACCTTATCCGAGAGGTAAACCTACAACAAATCTCAAGGTTGCTTCGAACAAATGCGAAACAATATGCTAGAGATTGAGTTTTGATAACAGAACATATAACGGACACAATTACAATGAACTTATGATATACAAGTAACTACAATGATATAAATATTCTTGTAAGAACTTATATTTAAACATTCAACAGGAAACCAGAGATAAATCTCAAAATCCGTATTGAATCTATAATCACCCTATATTATATCTGAAACATGAGATATGGACAACATATGAAAATGAATTATCTCAATTCACAATAAATTATGAAGAAAGAAAGCTATCACCATTTATTATCACATTGAGATAAGCAGAACTTAAACTAAAACATCATACACAAAAGCTAAAGATGTAATATGTATTTTTTCCTATTCAAGTCTGTGTGCAAATATCCATACTCTAGCCCCAGGCCAAGATGCCCCACTGTTTACAAAATGATTGGTTTATAAAGGCCTCAGGAAAGATATTTGTTTTTGTTCTTGAGATCAAATTTGTTTCAAAAAATAATGGGGGATGCAACCACCCTGATTTTACTAAATATTCCAAAACTAACAACAGTTCATTTCTGTTTATTCAAAATACATCATAGATATGACTGGAAGATTTTAAGAGTTCCTCAAATCAAATTTGAAATCATGGACCCCTGAATATCCTGAAAGAAAAAGAAAATAGGAAGATTTCATATATGTTTTCTGTCATTAATTCACACAATTCGAATTTTCATAACTGGCTACAGAATCTTGCAATTCTGTAGCTAGTTATAATAGTAAATGAAATCTCATTTTATTTAATTAATAAAACAAACTAATTTAATAATGAAATATAGTTTATTCAACAAACCAAATAATCTAACTTAAGAATGAAAACAAACATGCTATTAATTTAAAAGATCATACCTCTAATCATGAAATCAAATTGTATCATGAAACTTGGGAATTTACAACGGCTGTAGCTGCCTCTACATTTTTAAATATCACATGACTTGTGGTTTTCATACACTTTTCCTTTCCTTGGATGATAGATTCAAGCCCGTGGTTTTCGTTTGTTAAAAAATCGATTTGATCTTTTAAAACCTTAACCCATGATTGTAGAAACGAGACATCAATATAGTATATGTCAATCCATGATAGACAAACATCACAATTTGACTGTGCAGCGGTTGCATGGGCACAAATTTGTTTGTGAACCAGAGTACCCTCCATACCAACAATGGACTCATGAATTAATTTGACACCAGGAAACTTTGGATTGATTTTAAGACAAGTTGGTAAGTTGTCAACAAAATTGTAAGGCCGATCAAGAGATGGCTCACATAGATGATTTTAGGGGTGAAATTTCGCTCATGGGCGAAATTAAGGGGCCTCCAATTTTTTATTGGGCGATTTTTTTGTATTAGCGTGATTTTTTTAAACTTATATCATTAGCCCGTAATTTATTTTAGGGGAAAAATCGTGTACAGGGTTAGCCCATGTTTTTAGGAGGGATAGAGGAAAACGAATTATATTTATCCCCTGAAATTTGGAGGAACAAGCTTCCATTAGCCAAATTTCTAGAAGTATGGGAATTTATGATAGCTTCTTCACCCTTCCATTTGGTAAAATTAGGGTTTATGGTTTAATTTCACCTCGATTGTGTGGTATGGGAAGTGGGCACTCAACACTAGGTAGCTATAGCCTACAATCTTCCATTTGCGCGATTTCAATCTTCCCTTTGCTTGATTTCCAAGGAACATGGAGATTTTTGGCCCTTCCACATGGTATAATTTATATGGGATCTGAAATGCATTCCCCAGTTCTAAGTTTAAATCTTCATTCTTATTTGAATTTCCCCTTTGGGGTTTGACAGAATGGAGGTTTATAAATTACAGTTTTACTCTTCTTCTATTACCTCTTATTTCCCCTTTTGGGCCTTGAGGTTTACAGCTTTAGTATTTTACACTTCGACTTTCTTCTGGTGGGTAACGGGTTACTCCCAGGTTCGACCTAGGCACAAAGGATGACCCCGCTTGTAGAGGAGGAACCCGCTCACAACTCGGCGCTAAGTCTCGACCACACTGGCAAACTCACATATCTAATTGATTCTCTACGTTTCCATCAAACAAGTGGTGTAGCCACGGCTTCAGAGAGGTGGTTATTGATTTTTTATTTTCTTAAAGCCTTCCTTTATATGTTCTACTACTGATATTTATGTCAAAGTTGTGAAGAAACTTGGTGTTTATATCCTTCTTATTGTTCTGGTACCTAGAGTTTCCATTGATTAATATGAATAACTGTCTGATAGATTCTGTTTAGCTTATGATCAGTGATTCTTGCGTTGCCATGTGTATCTCAAATCATTTTTGTCTTTTACATAGCAATGAATTCAAGGTTTAGAGTCTCTTCTCTATCATATATAGTATACCAATGTAACAATCCCATTTCAATATTTAAATGGTTGCTAGAAACAACCCTCTCACTACTCTAGCAAAAAAAAACAACCTTCTCACTACTATTTGCAAGGTCTGACTTTGATTCACATTCTAATTCCATCTCAAATGTTTTAACTGCTTCTCCTTCTTGCAATCTATCACTGTGGTCTTATTGTCCAAGTTTCTCACAGAGTGCTCTTCTTCTTAGTAAAAGTTGCTCTCTTGTAAAAATATGTCACCGTCCTTGTAGTTGAAGTCATAATGTGAATAAACATGGAACAATGACTCAGTTATCAGAGGGTCTGAACCACAAACACCGAGGAGGCTTCATACCTGCTCAGAATTAATTTCAAGGCAATTACATCCCATTTTCCTTTTCTTAAATCCTTCCTTTATCTGTTCTACTGTTGATATTTATGTCAAAGTTGTGAAGAAACTCGGGGTTCATATCCTTGTTGTCGTTTTGGTACCTGGAGTTTACATTGACTAATATGAATAACTGTGTGATAGATTCTCTTTATCTTATGATCAGTGACTCTCACACTGCCATGTGTATCTCAAATCATTTTTGGCTTGTACACAACAATGACTTCAAGGTTTAGAGTCTCTTCTCTATCATATATAGTATACCAATGTAACAATCCCATTTCAATATTTAAATGGTTGCTAGCAACAACCCTCTCACTACTATGGAAAAAAAAAACAACCTTCTCACTACTATTTGCAAGGTCGGACTATGATTCACATTCTAATTCCATCTCATATGTTTTAACTGCTTCTCCTTCTTGCAATCTGTCACTATGGTCTTATTGTCCAAGTTTTTCACAGAGTGCTCTTCTTAGTTTCCTATATTAAAATTTGTTCTCTTGTAAAAATATGTCACCGTCCTTGTAGTTGAAGTCATAATGTGAATAAACATGGAAAAATGACTCAGTTATCAGAGGGTCTAAACCACAAACACCGAGGAGGCTTCATACTTGGTCAAAATTAATTTCAGGGCAATTACATCCCATTTTCCTTCGCTTAAATCCTTCCTTTATTTGTTCTACTATTGATATTTATGTCAAAGTTGTGAAGAAACTTGGGGTTTATATCATTCTTGTTGTTCTGGTACCTAGAGTTTCCATTGACTAATATGAATAACTGTGTGATAGATTATCTTTAGCTTATGATCAGTGATTCTCGCACTGCCATGTGTATCTCAAATCATTTTTTGATTTTACGTAGCAATGACTTCAAGGTTTAGAGTCTCTTCTCTATCATATATAGTATACCAATGTAACAATCCCATTTCAATATTTAAATGGTTTCTAGCAACAACCCTCTCACTACTCTGGAAAAAAAAACAACCTTCTCACTACTATTTGCAAGGTCTGACTTTGATTCACATTCTAATTCCATCACAGATGTTTTAACTACTTCTCCTTCTTGCAATTTGTCACTGTGGTCTTATTGTCCAAGTTTCTCACCTCTTCTTAGTTTCCTATAGTAAAATTTGCTCTCTTGTAAAAATATGTCACTGTCCTTGTAGTTGGGGTCATAATGTGAATAAACATGGAAAAATGACTTAGTTATTAGAGGGTATGAACCACAAACACCGAGGAGGCTTCATACCTGCTCAAAATTAATTTCAGGGCAATTACATCCCATTTTCCTTCGCTTAAAGCCTTCCTTTATCTTCTCTACTGTTGATATTTATGTCAAAGTTGTGAAGAAACTTGGGGTTTATATCCTTCTTGTTGTTATGGTACCTGGAGTTTCCATTGACTAATATGAATAACAATCTAGGCCTTACTTCAACATTAATACACCTTTGGCACTGCAAATGTTTGTAAAGTTGAAAACATAGGTGAAAGTTTTAAGAGATCTTAACACTGTAAATGATGAGGAAAATAAGGCTCTGTTTCATTCAAGTTATGATTCCAAGGAACTATCATTTGGATATGAGAAGTTTACTGCATAAATGGCCCATCACGATTACAAAAAATGAACATATCTTTGTTGCCCAAAATTCTCTTAATCTACCCCCTTCTCCCTCCTATCTGCCTCCTCCTTAAAAGGAAGTGAAAAGTCTCGATAAATGGGATGCTTCGAGATAAAGGTGCCACATGTACTCTTGTTTCAACTCCAAAGTAACAACCGTCAAATCTTGTGTTAAGGTATCCACATGAGGGGGTACTCTATAGGGATAATTAACAAACCATTTAAAATAAGAATCTCGCATCCCAAAAATAGTTCAAAGAATACAAGCCATTCCCTTAAAAGGCTAACTAACTCCTGAGAATGTGTTTTTAAAGTTGTTATAACCACAAAGGCTTCTTTGGCAGCTAAATATTCCTTTGCATTAAATGGATTTGAATATTGAGTTGACCAATTCCTACTAAAAGGGATCTTTCTTTGCAATTCCTTTGTGATGAAGGAATAACTTCTATTCAAAAACAATTTTCAATCTTGTATCTAATATGAGAAGTTTAAGAAGAATGTCTATATGGGAGACATAAGTATTTTTTGATGCAATAGATGATTTATTATCAGCCTCCTAGAAGTGTCTCAACAACCACCACACGATTGATTCTCTAATATTAACAACTACCATAATATTAACACTATCAGTGTTGCCAAACTGTAATTGTCTATTGGCATGGACCTTAAGACTAATAGCCTGATGATAAGGTCATAAATGCATCGTCATCAACCATTGAACTTAAATTTGATTCATTGTCAATGAACATTATAGTCAAACCATCCAATCATTAGCAATTAAATTATGTGAAGTGCTACAGTCATACACCATACACAACATAGTTCTTGGCAAAATTTCAATGTTGTATGGAACATAACTACTTAATGAAGTTCGTGTTTGCATTTTTCTGGATAGAAATGTCAATGAAAATAACTCTACTTCTACTAAAGGTTCAAGCAGCTAGTAAGCTCCACCAAGATTAGGCCTTCTTTTGAAAGAGATGTGAACTAAGACTTTAAGTGTTATGTTTGCTTCAATTGAATAATTGTGTGATAGATTCTCTTTAGCTTATGATCAGTGATTCTCGCACTGCCATGTGTATCTAAAATCATTTTTGGCTTTTACACAACAATGACTTCAAGGTTTAGAGTCTCTTCTCTATCATATATAGTATACCATTGTAACAATCCCATTTCAATATTTAAATGGTTGCTAGCAATAACCCTCTCACTACTCTGGAAGAAAAAAACAACCTTCTCACTACTATTTGCAAGGTCTGACTTTGATTCACATTCTAATTCCATCTCAGATGTTTTAACTGCTTCTCCTTCTTGCAATCTATCACTGTGGTCTTATTGTCCAAGTTTCTCTAATGAACTTGATACGAAACATAATCCTTTGGAGGCTCATAATGATAGTCCATCTAGAGAGGGTCTTGTTTAAAATGAAGAAAGTGAGCACCAAGATGAGAACTAGAAAATTGATATACCGCAACATTTGATCTAATCCAATATATATGAGGGCCTAGGGAACACTTATTTCAGTATATGTGTTCCATTGGTGGTGAAAAATAGTGAATGGAATAAAACAGATGATGTGATTCTTGTGATACATTTTTCCTCTATTTTTGGAGTACGTCGGAAATTATTTATCATAGCAAGATTACTATATGCCAATTCGAGGATGCATTTCAGGTAAAAATAGGTTCTATAATCTATATTTTGTGTTTTTCATTGTAAAATTGGAGCCACATTTTCTTGATGCAAGTTATTTTAAGATTGATGATTTGATATTTAACTATTACATTGTCTTTTTCTTGTATGTGACAGGAAATGAAGTTGGAATTTGATGAAGATGGGACTTATATCTTCACATATATAGTGTCCTAGTATTAAAGGGTAGATAGCCAATTTAACAAGAATTCCGCTAAGCAAGAATGAGCTCATTCAAGTAGATGAAATTGCATTCTTATGTTGCTAGTAATTGTTGAGCTTCCATGACATATATGCGTGAACTCCATGTTGTTGGAATGCAAATAATAGTGCTTCTTTTCTCTTATGCATATTTAGGGGTATTTGAGCTTGGATAGTAAGATTTATTCTCAATCATTATTTCATTTACATTCTTTGAGATGATACTCTGTTTTAGTGGAGCTGGAAATTGCTTTGATACTCTGTTTTAGTGGAGCTGAAAATTCCTTAACACAATATGGTTGCTAGAGTTTATTTTTCTTCTAAAACTAAACCATATAAGACCACTCTCATGAATGTATTGCTTGCAACTTTGAATGGTGAACCTTAGAGCTATTTCAGATTACAACTTTATGTGAACAAACATGGTTCATTTAGGCACAATATGTGTGTGAATTTCCARGCAYGATAAATAGAATTTTAGGTTCACAACTATGACCTTAAAATCAACATACAAAMAAAGGGAAAATAGTTGTTATGTAGRTMTGAAATTATTCACAAATGTGTGTTCAAAAAAMTKWTATACTGCAGCTMTRTGTAAGTATGGTTATGCCTCAGAATTTTGTGATTCTCTTAATGTTACAGCCCAAGTAACCAGATCTGAAAATTGTATATTATTGCTGGTTTGTTGACAAGAATATGGAAGTATTTCCAGAGATAAAAGGACAACCTCTTCAACCAAAAACATCAAGTGTATTATAGTGAAACAATGATGGGTTTATACAATTATTTCCAGCATGCAATACTCATATAAATCCCTCATACAATTTCTATATCAAATCTCTAAATCACTGTAAATTGTTTCAAACCATTTGTAAAAGAGAGTGAATCCAACACCTTCTAATTGTTTTCCAGTTATGCCAAGTGTGGGCCTATAGGTATCATATGCAAAGTGTATGTGTCAATGAAGAGTTCCATTATATGTATCGGTAATAGTCCCAAAACTGTCTAAAAGCCACCACGAAGATTTTTGGAGTTTAAATGGGGAGAGCAATTAAACCAGGTTCAAGTTAAAGTCCTAGAATTGTCTAAAATCATACATGAAACCTAAGGTTTCTCAATTGGAAAGTGGTTGACTCTTATTACAATCTCTCATTCACTAGATTTCTATCAAGAAGAAGGAAAGTATGACTTACAAAAGAAAAATTAACTTATGAGCAAGGGTGTGACTAAATTTATAAGGAATGATTGGCATTTCATTATTGCATCCTTGTAATTATGAGTTTACTTTGATTAGGGAGGATCTATATTTATGATCATTGTCCCGATGTTTATGATTACTATAGCTGCATCTACAATTTTAATGATGGTACCCTTCATTATTTGTGGTGGAAACTAAGGTCTAGGGAGTGCCTTATCTAAGAGGAAGACATCCTAAGAAACCAACAAACGAACATAGTTGAGTTAGGGTGAAGTTGTCATGGTGACAGTGTTAGATGATCAAGATTTTATTCCATGCATACTTATTGTAGTAGTGAAGGCCATCTTAGTGAAATGCATTAATGTAGAGCTCTTTAGCGGAAAATTTCCTTTGTGGTGAGTGCCATGGTGAGGCATGGTAGGCATAGAGATTTATGGTGAAGAACACCTTATGTATATTGTCTTGGTGGTGGAACGACAACCTTCCACTAGCACCATGACTCATAGACGTGGATGGGAAAAGCATGGGGTGACCCACCAATGAGAAATATGGTTACCACAACAAAGTCATTTGCAAAATGCTACATTCAATACTGTAACAACAAGAAAATCAAGTGAATTAGTTTTGTTCAATGGCATACATGGGATGTAGATGTGCCAAGGCATGGCATTATCTTAACAAGATAGAAAATGTAAAAATAAGTTAAACATTTCTATTGGATAAGAAGGGTTTTGTTCACAACATGGCTTTTCTTAGATGAATTGGAACTTAGTCAACCCAACAATAGTTTAAGGCATGCTTTGGGGAGTGAATGGTTTAAGGAAGTTGGACACTACATGTTTTATGGTTTTTGAGTGTCACTTTAAGTGCATTGGGCACTTAGAGTTTCATGCTTCATGGACAATCCATTGAGGATGTGTCCTAAAGAGGTCGAGTTCCCATGAAATATGGCACACTTTCATGGTTTTGTGGCATCCCTTGCAAGACCATGGCATATTTTGAAGAGGTGGATGCAACTACCTAATTGATGATGGATGAGTGTAGGATTACGGGTCCACTTAAAATTGGAGGGTGAGGCAAGTCATCCTAGATTGGGGGAAAGAGTTAAGACATCAATC
>JZKD02S1630272.1:31227-63054 GCA_000966675.3 Picea glauca
GGTGTAGAAGTTCCCTTTTTGGGTGGCATGTTGGCCGAGTATCACTTTTGAACCTTGATTTTGAGGTGGTTCTGCTAGACAATATTTCTTCTATTGTATATCCCAAGTTTCAGCCTTTATAGGTATGAAACTTTCCTTTATGTATTTCTCTGATATGTCTTCTCTGTAATGCCACAGGTCTGATCAAAATTGGATCTTCCAAGTGGAATTTACGATAACTTCCCCACAACTTGCCGATTTTTGTCCTTTCCAGGAGATCTCACTTGTATAGTATGCCCCGCACAAAATAATTGATATAAAATTCTTAAACTCACACCCAAACTACTATAGACTGTCCACGATCAAATGCAACCAGTCCCACTCAATTTGGATACTCTAGGAAGAAGTTATGATTGTTTTACCCGGAACACCTTCTTGAGACTAGTCAATAGGACTAGTCAAATACCCTATCTTACATAGGGTGTATCTACAAATTTAAGATGACAGAGAAGCTGAAATTTTTACCACAGCTATAATTATAATTTCTGTAAATGGACTCTGGAGTTCAGGGTCTGAAACGTCACAGAAATTGTTTTATAGTGAAAATTCCACAATGACTCATTTCAGGATGATTCCAGAACCCGATCTTGTACAAGCTGTATCTAGGAAAGTATAAGGACTCAGGAGCTTAATTTTTAACCCAACGTACCTTGATCTATATTCTAAATACCCTCCAAGCCGCTCCTTCTGAAACATTGTATAAAAAAAGTTATAGTGAAAATGCCACGGTGTCTCAGATGTAACAGCGAAACCCCAAGACCTTGAGCTCTGATACCATATGTTAAGAACCAAACATCAATATAGCATAGAAAAACCTCAGGAAAAGTACTCAATGCCTTGAAAAAGAGATAATTTCAGAGATGGAGCTTACTATGACATATTTCCATATCCATGATTGAAAAATGGATCATTGGATGTTAGACGTGTTCCATTATAGTGTAATGACAGACAAGGATGAAAACATAAGTTCACGTAATTACATATAAGAATGAAAACATAAGTGCGTAGAAGGATCTAAGGATCAATGACGCATTAGAAGTGCAGTACAAAGGAGAAGAATGTGATAGAGTTCCCTATACATGATTTCCAAATGGATCGACTAATGTTGGTGCTCCAACATGATGACGAATGTGCAACAACTACATGATGCCTCGAACTAGTACGATGAATGATACAATGGAGTGTGATGAGACAAAGTTGGTGCGACAAGCGACGGAGTATACTGCAAAGGAACGAGTTGAAGTTTAGTAGTATTGTGGGGTGACTGGGTGAGGGTGTTGTAGGGAAAGTGTGATAGGTTGAAGACTTGAAGTCTTGTACTCCTATTCTATCTATGTAGTATGTGTTATGTCAACTAGAGTGTGAATTGTTGTGAAATTGAACATTTTGGTAGAATAAGGAAGACTTGGGTAGTTTGATTTAGTCAAAGAATGTCCAACTGCAAGTGAACAACACATATTCTTAATTTATACAAAAGTGTGTCCACATACAACTAACTAGACTTTGATATGGTTAAAACATGCCAAAAATATCACTTTTATGAGTCCACAAACTTAATTTAGAAATAAGTATGTCCACATATAAATAACTGGACCTTGATCTAGTTAAGATATGTCCAAAATATAATTTCCATGCATCCACATACTTTATTTAGACAAAAGTGTAACCACCAGGACTTTCATCTGGTCAATATATGCCCACAATATAGTCATTACGCATCCACATACAGGAGTTGGAACTCAATAAAAAACATCATAAAGAGGGATGCGCTCTTTTCGAACGAAGCATGAATGAGAAGAGAAGAAAAATGTCTTGTAACTATTCAAAGAAACTAAACTGGAGACATATTACCTTGTTTTTGAATTATGGAGAAAGGTCAAGTTTTGTAAGATTTATTTTTTAAAACTGAACATAGGGTGGTAGGGTCATGGTAGGATGAGTTAAACTCACTGAGGATTTGTTTCCTCATCATTTGTAACAAGTTGGTTCCTGAGAGGAAAGTGTCCTCTTTATCCACAATAGAGTGGTTCTTGAGAGGATTGGTGTCCTCATTGTCTATGATAGGTTGGTAACTGAGAGGATTGGTATCCTAATTATTTGCAACAGGTGGGTGCTTGCCAATATGAATAGATATAAATTTTAAGTTGGTTATTGCAGAATAAAATAAAGAAAGATGTTATGTTGTTGTAAAGACCCCATCGTTACGACAACCAACGAAGCTATTTTTTTTTTGTCAATTTTTTTTTTTTCAGGAGTTAAGAGGCAAGAAGGCGACGATGAAAATAGTTTAATCAAACCACTAACGACGAATTCTAGCATGCAGTCCAAAAAAAAAGTTACTATGATACCACACACTGGCTCAAGACAATTGGAAAACATGCACAAAATAACAAGGAGGACGACTACCCTTCCGACAGAAACACAACCACGCCTACAAGCTAAGGGTCAACACCCCCATCCCGACATCACAACCTAGATGAATAGATACTAGAGCCTCAAGGCACACGAAACTAATGCCTGAAGGCATGACACCCTTGTGAGAAGAGTAGCTTGCATGCTCTTTAGCCCTCACTCAAAAGAACCTACTTCGACCACGATCTCGTTCATCACTATCCCAAAGGGCGCGCAATGATCCGCTCATCAAGAATCATATTGTTCCCCAAGTGATAGATGCGTCAATAAACTTGGCATAAAATAAGGGACCAAGACTCAAGAAAACTCCGATGAGCTAGGAACCGAAATAAATGACATGAAGATTATGCCTATGCCCCCAAGCAACGGGTAGACAAGACACAAGATAACCTTTGAATTTAATTGTGTGAAGGAATGAAGGAATCTTGTTTCCTACAAGACAACCTATGGTGTAAGGACAAACCCATCACCCCTTCCAGCTCGACATAAGGCGCGAGGTGCAAAACTACCAAAAACTAATGGCTAGTAAGCTTTTAGCTGAGCATCTACTAAACTCTCGTCCATTTTTCTTGCGCAATCTAAAGGACTAGTACACCCTAAAACATGATGTCTAATGCATCCTAATATCTGTCAAGCAAGAAGTCTAGGGGCGAAGGAGTGGACCTTTATCATTACTATTGTCATCAAAGCTATCATAAAGTTGAACTAAAATAGGCATTTAACCAAATCAAAACATGTCAGCAAAATACATTGTTCATTAAAAATGTGAACTCTTAACATTTTTAAAGGTGATCTATGCTGCCCCAAAAACAAAATTGACGTCAAAATAACCAGTTTGACATAATGACAAGGCGGTAAATTTTTTTTATTAATCGAAACCTTATAACGAGTTATAATTGGTGTTCAGATTAAGTCCTTGATAAATCCTTTGGTCAACTGTTGACATTCTTATAACACAAGAGATGGATTTGTAAAATGGTAAGAAGATGTTGTGTAAAGTAAATCAGAATTACCAACTCTGTAAACTACTGTGTAATTATACTCAGGCTGTCAAATTAAAAATGGAAGGCATGTAGTTGAAAATTCACCTAGCAATCTAAATGGAACACCACTCAATACATATACATTTTTAATCAATTTGTGCACTGGTTGTCAATTAAAACAGAATGGGAAAATTGCAAAGCGGCAAATCAAAATGGGGCTTCGGAATGGGGCAAACATAATTAAAAATAGAATGGGAGAATCACAATGTGGAAAATCATAATGGGGCAATCAAAATGCAACAAACATAGTTAAAAATGGAATGGGCAAATCAGAATGTGGAAAATCAGAATGGGGCAATCAGAATGCGACAAACATAGTTAAAAACAGAATGGGCAACTCGCAGAGTTTAAAATTTTCATTACATTCACTGTCTGATTAATGTTGCAACGTAGTGATCAATTATGATTTTGTCGGCATACCCAACAAACGCAGATTGAAAATAAAGAAATTGTTTTTCATTCGCCTGGGCTACCCAATCAAACGCAGACAAGGATCATAACTAATTATTTTTTTTCAATTAACTGGGGTGCCCAAGAAAAGACGTAGATAGGTATAACAAAAATTTTTTCCCCCTTCCAGGTTAACAAATATAAAACGAAGACTAAGAAATTAATTGGTTTTTTTCGTTTCCAGGATATCCTGACAATCAAGACAGAAATAACAAACGTTTTTCCCCTTCCAGGGTAACAAATATAAAATGTAGAATAAGAAAATAATTTGTTTTTCATTTCTAGGATATCATGACAATGCATACAGGAATAACAAAAGTTTTTCCCTTGCCAGCATACCAATACAAATGCAGACATGAGTCAATTCTTTTTTTTTTTTTTCATTGCCAGCATACCAATACAGAATGCAGACAATAGTAAGAGAATTGAAAGGATCTGACCAACCAAGGAAAACAACGGAGATAGAGGACTAATAGGTTCATCCTTCGCTCATCATCCTCGCACAGAAAAGATGGGAGTTGAGATCCATAGGTCTTTTAACGCTAAGCAGACAACCATAGATCAGGCTCCTGGCCGATTGCTCAGGCGAAGACTAGTGAGCTAGGGACAAAGGCTAAACAACCACAAAGGTCACAGTCAACATAGCAAGGTGGTCAAGACGTTGTGGGGAAATGAAGCCATGGGACTCAATCTATCAATGAGCTAGGCTAAGAAAATTTCATAAAATCATCTAGACAATCAGTTCACTTACCCAAGTAAAAATGCATATTCAAGCATAAATTCTAAAACCATTTACCGTACAAAATGAAGAAAGTGTATTGTTGCCTATTTCAAGTGGACGTCCCGCGTGCTCCTTGCAACTCCTGCATGTCGATCGGCGTGACTTCACCGGTAACTCCTAGCCAATGCTAGGGGTAATCTTCCTTCCCCTTAGCCCCTTGAGCCGCAAAGGGGCCACACATTCACTCTCCAGAGATTTCAACTAGCTCTCAGCTCGCCTCACAAGGCCGAGCTACCACTCCTCACCGAGATGGGTATCCCAACTCCCACAAGTTATTTTAGTCAAGTAGATAATTTTGCAGCGTAACATTAGGCAAACAGAAGATCCCCCTACCTCCACCTCCTCCCTTCATTATATATAGTTTCGTGGTTCCTTACTTTCCTAAAATCACGTTTAATTAAGTTTTTAAAATTTAATTTCTAAAAATTCTTCCTTGAACAAGTGTCTCCCATCCCCTTCATTCCTCCATAATTTAATTTATTTATTTAATTAATTATCGTTGTTTCCCTCACCCACCTAGAGTTATTCCTAGAATCGCTCCTAGGTGTCCCCAAATTCTCTTACAGGTTTTAATGATTTTCCCCACTATTAATTTTCTAGTTCAGTTTAAATTAGAAAGCTCTTAAATGGTAGATACTTTACTAAGTTTGGCTTTCCACTTTTTCCCTTTTGTTTCCTTTTTCTTTTTGTGTTTCCCTCTTTTCCTAGTTTCCTAATATTTTAGATTTTCCCTCTTTCCCCTTTTTATTTATAACTAAAAAAGGTAGGTGTGGAAATTAACCCTTTTTCCCTTTTCTCTTTTAGTTAATAATTTTAAATGATCATAAATAATAAAACAATTATTTCCCCTTTTTTAAAAATTTTACCCTAATAGATTTTTATGAATCATTTAAATTGCTTACCCCCTAATTATTACAAGATAGAAAAAAGAGTATATTTATTATTTATGTTGTTGTTATTATTATTATTTTTATTTTTTAAATAGATAGATAAGATTTTACTACTAGCATAATTTAGACTTAGACCTTAACTTTTCGTACTGGGCGACATTTTACTAGGGAATTTGTTTTTTAAAAGTTCTTAACACGTTATTCTCCCTAAGGCCATCTAGGTTCATTCATTTATCTTCAACAATGTGATGTGACCTTCAAGACGCACTAGGTACCCCAAGGGTTCCACTCGCCTTAATTTGTTTCCCTTGTGCGACATACCCTTTAGGACACACTATGTGCTCCAAGGGTGCCACTCACCTTTTTTCCATTTTTCTTGCACAACGTTCCCTTCAGGACACACCACATGCTCCAAGGGTGCCACTCGCCTCTTGACTGACTTGGTAGACATCAAAAACCCCTAGAGTCAATACTCCGCCAGGTGAACTTGTGGGAGACTAAGGGCCTCTAAGGAATAAGGCCCCCACCTTATTGCGCACCCCTTAGAATCATCGTGAGTGACTGTCATAGTCTGCCCTCATAGAATCATGGGTCCTTTCGAAATAGGTAAAAATTAACCTACAGTTCGAGCCATGGCAAGAGTGCTAGTAGGCTGTGGCAAGGCTACTATCCACACCTCTCCCTCAACATCTTTGGTATTCATGGATGACCCCATTACTCCACATGTGAGTCTAGTCGGCAAGCTATCGTCAGCCTGCATCATCAACAAATCATGTTATAATATATCCTTATCATATCATTTAATCAAATGCACTAATATCACAGTAGTACAATCAAACCCCAATGGTACACTCCTCGAATCAATCCAGAGTCCAAGGGTTTCAATCAATGCCTCTGCATCCTCAAGGTCCAAAATCCTACACACTCAGTAAAACCAAGTCAATAACACATGTCTATGTCAATGCAGTTAAACCATGTCATCAACCCATAACGCCTCATAATCAAAATCAAATTTTTTAATAGCATAATAATCTTGATCACTTACAAGCAAGTGTCCTCTAAGAATAAGTTCACTCAGTGCACCAGAGTGAGATGTTACATACATCCCCTCTTGTTCTAAACTTTGTCCCAAAGTTTCATAGTGAAAATGTTGAATAAGTGTATCACATTATCATAAGTCTATCTATCAAAAAAAAAATGGAAACTGTTGGCGCATATCATATGCGTCCTCCCAGGTCGTCGAGTGCGGACTATAGTTGTCCCACTAGACCTTGACCTGATCTACTGTTCGACCTCGTAGCTGTCGAATGTGATGATCCAAGATGAGGATCGACTTAGTCATGAGCACACCCTCATCTGACACCCACAAGGTGCTCAATTAAAATCATGTGAAGGATCACTAATCATAAAGTCTCAAAAGAGACGTGAAATAAATCATGCATACTCCTCAAGAATCAGGCAAGGGTAGTCATCAGGCCATAGGCCTCTCTTTTCCAAAATATCGTAGGATCCCACGAACCTAGGATATATTTTAGCCCCTTTTTTTCCAACTAGATCGAACTCTTATGGGGTTTCAGCCGCAAAAAGACTTGACCGCCACAACATAACTATGGTCAACATGGTGCGCATCGACATAACTCTTTTGTCAATCATGCGCTTCTTTAATCCTTCGTCTTATTGTTTTCATTTGCTCTTCCATTTCTTGGATCGCTTCTGGTCCCACCAGTGCCCATCCTCAAGACAATCCCAACTCAAAGGCGTCTGATAGGTTCGCCCATAAATAAACTCGAAAGGTACCATCTTAATGGCACTTTGGCAACTGTAGTTATAAGTGAATTCTACCAGTGGCAAAAATTCTTCCGAATGCTTTTGTTGGTTCATCACGTACATGTGCAACATGTCCTCCAAGGTCTGGTTCATTCATTCAGTCTTCCCATCAGTCTTCAGGTGATACACAGTACTAAGGTTAAGTTTGGTTCCCAAGGCTTCTTGGAAACTCATCCAAAATCATCCAGTAAACACCGATCCTCGATCGGATATAATCCCTTTAGGAATGCCATGCAGCGTCACAATCTCACTGATGAAAACTCTAGCTATGTTAGGTGCCTGATACATCGTACGCACAGGAATAGAGTGAGAACTCTTCATTAGAGTGTCTACTACTATGAAAATCAAGTCATATCTCCTTGCTGTCAATGACAATCCAACAATAAAATCCATCGAAATAACCTCCCATTTTGATTCCGGAATAGCGTGTGGTGGTAAAATCCCATTGGATGTCTATGTCCAGCCTTTACCTACTGACATTCTAGACATCTGGCCACATAGTTGACTATGTTTGCCTTCATTCCTTTCCAAAAGAATAAGGGTTTAAGGTCCGCCCTCATCTTCGTGACTTCTGGGTGAGCCATGTATACTGCTCTATGATCCTCGTTTAGGATCAAGATCCTCAACTTGTCATTTTTTGGTATGTAAATCCAATTTTTTTAAACCTCAATAATCCATCGTCGTCTAATGTAAATCCTTAAAATCTTGGTAACCTCATTTTGTTTTGTCTGATAAAATCCTAGACCTCTTCGTACCAATCATCATCACGTTTGTAAAGTTAGAATTTTTTTCATGTAGATTCGTCTGAAGAGGCAACACTAAAAGGATGTGTGGTCTCTGACTCAACACATATTCCACTCGGTTCACTGTCCCTTTTATGTAAGTAATCTTGAATTCGTACTCGCTAAGGAATTTTGACCAACATCGTTGTCACGCATTCAGGTCGCTTTGCATAAAGATGTGTTGTAGTCCATAGTGGTTAGTCTTTAGTTTAAATTTTCATCCAACAAGGTAGTGTCTCCAAACCTTCAAGGAATATACGATGGCTAGCAACTCCAAATCATGCGTCGCGTAGTTCTCCTCATGCCTTCTCAGTTTCCTCGAGATGTAAGCGATCACTCATCCATATTGCTTCAAGACTCTGCCTAAGCCTTCCTTGGATGCGTCAGTGCATACCCAGAAGTCTGTGTCCATTTCAGGTACCTTTAGTATCGGTGTTGTTGTCAACAACTCCTTGAGCCTCCAAAATTCATCCATTCCTTTCTCGATCCAAACAAACTTCTTGTTTTTCTTTTGCAATTCTGTGATCGGATTTGCTATCTTCGAAAATCCCTCGACGAACCGTCGATAGTATCCTACTAAACCCATGAAGCTATGCACTTCTGTTACATTCGTTGGTGTAGGCCATTCCATAATACCCTCAACCTTGGTTGGATCCACAATGATACCTTCATCGAAGATGAGATGCCCTAAGTAGTGAATCTTCGATTGATAAAATGAGCATTTGGACAACTTCCCATACAATTTGTGCTCTCACAAACACTGTAGTACCAAGCGTAAGTGCTCGTCATGTTCATCCATTTTCCAAGAGTAAATCAAAATATCATCAATGAATACCTGGACGAACTTGTCTAAGTACTCATGGAACACCCCGTTCATCAAACTCATAAATACCCCTGGGGCATTTGTCAGTCCAAATGGTAAAACAATAAAATCGTAATGTCCAAACATCGTCTTAAAGGCAGTCTTAGGGACATCATCCTCCTTCATCCATTACTGGTGATACACTGATCGCAAAACGATCTTTGAGAACATCGTCACACCCTTCATCTGATCAAATAGATCATCAATCCTCAGCAATGGATATTGATTCTTAATCATGGACTTGTTCAATTGATGGTAGTAAATCCAATTCCCTCTCTAGCGGCATCCCAGGTAAATCCTCCGAGAGAATGTCTGCAAACTCTCTCACCACTAGAAGGTGTTCTAGAACTTCTGCCACTCCCTTCTCGTTTAACCCAAGGATTGCATAAATCTTGCACCCCTTTCACATGCTCTTCCATAGCTACAAGGAAGAGATGAACTTCATGGAAAATCCCTGGTTCCAACCTACAATCACAAGTCCTTCTCCTTCATCATCGACCAAGATCAATTGTTTCATCTTATAGTGGATTATCGCCTCATGCGATTCCAACCAATCCATACCGATCACGACGTCATAAGATCCGAACATTGTGTTGTAGAGGTTGGCCCTGGTGACAAATCTCTCAGGTTACGATACATCTCATAACCTTTTCTCCAACCCATTGTTGGCTCCCGAATCCATCTCTACAAAGCTAAAATTATCATGTTGGAGTTCCTTTAACTTAATCATTTTTAGCGCTGCACTAGAAATGAAACTCTCGGTAGCAACAAGATCTATCAACTACTAAGGGTCTGGTCAACGACGGTACCTGACGTCCCGGGAGAAATCGATTGGTGATATTCTTGGTAGTTATTCACCATTGCATGAATCTAATGGACCTTTCCCAAATATCGCATGGTAGTGGGTCCGACTAGTGGGGATTCTCTAGTCCTCTTCACAGGGTCGTTGTGTTGGAAATGTGGCTCCCCACATTCCAACATACTTTCTTCGGTCCAGTAATCCTAGTAACCAAAGTAGAAGATGAATACTAACACTAAGGCCAACATAAACTTGTTGATCGTAAGTTTCTCGGTAATTTGGGTGCTGAGCATACTGAAGTAGCTCCAAAATGGGCCTCGTACTTAGGCCCCATGTGGTTTCCTTGTCACAAGGCATCGAAATCATGGAGCTAACACTCAATGAATTCCTCAGAAGTTACTTCTTTTGGAACCAGTCAACGATCAGTTCCCATGAAACATTGTTGATGGCCATGTTCAAAAGTGGCAGGAGAATCTTTCGCCATAGAAGAGTGCTCCTCTTCAATTGAAAGAACACCATATAGACCTTCATGATGGAGGTCGTAAATGCAGTCTATGAAGCACAACCCACTTCTTACAATCGTGCCTCAATGGCATAGCCATTCGTGACACTCGTGGACTTGAGAACTCAACTCTCTCGAGTTCTCGGTGGATGTTAATGGTACTAGCTAGGGCGCGATGTGGACCCTCATGGGTACAGGTGCCCCGGCCTCATATCATTACCGATGGTGAATAAATGCCCTAGACAATACTTGGGAGGGTCTTGTCAGATTGTCATCATCCCTTACTACAAGCGAATCCAACCCAAGGACTTGCTCTTCCCCCTTGGGGGTTCGACTCCAAGGGTCTAGGAACTTCTGGAGGCATCACACCTCCTTCTATGACACCACATTGTGAACCTCAGAGGAACCCTCTAAATGTGATCACCATGAGGACACGTTAAGGTTCTTAATTAATGCAAAGGTTAATAATCATAGGTTTAATGTAGTGGAAATCCTAGCGATCCAGAGTCGCAGGGTTGAACCCACTCTGATACCATATGTAATGACACCATCGTTACGACAACTAGCGAAGAAACTTTTTTTTTTCCAACTTTTTTTTTCAGGGGTTAAGAGGAAAGAAGGAGACGACAAAAATAGTTTAATAAAACCACTGACGATGAATGCTAGCATGCAATCCAGGCAACAAGTTACTATGACACCACACACTGGCTCAAGACAACTGGAAAACATGCACAAAATAACAAGGAGGATGACTACCCTTCCGACATAAACACGACCATACCTACAAGCTAAGGGACAACACCCCCATCCTGACATCACAGCCGAGACGAACAGATACTAGAGCCTCAAGGCACGTGGACCTAATGCCTGAAGGTGTTCGACCCTTATGCCAAGAACAACTTGCATGCTCATTAGCACTCACACAAAAGAACCTAGTCTGGCCACGATCTCCTTTGCCACTATCCCCTAGGGCATGCCATGATCCCCTCATCAAGAATCATTCCATTCCCCGGGTGATAGATGCTTCAATAAACTTGGTGCAAAATAAGGGACCAAGACTCAAGAAAACTTCGATGAACTAGGAACCAAAATAACTGACATGAAGACTATGCCTACTCCCCCAAGAAATGGGTAGACAAGACGCAAGATAACCTTCGAATTTATTTGTGCCAAGGATCAAAGGAATCTTGTTTCCTACAAGACAACCTGTGGTGTAAGGACAGACCCAACACCCCTTCCAGCTCGACCTAAGGCGCGAGGTACAAAATTGCCAAAAACTAAGCGCTAGTAAGTTTTTAGTTGAGCATCTACTAAAATCTTGTCCATTATGCTTGTGCAAGCTAAAGGACTAGTACACCCAAAATCATGATGTCTAACACATCCTGATATCCTTCAAGCAAAAAGTCTAGGGGTGAAAGAGTGGACCTTTATCATTAATATTGTCATCAAAGCTATCATAAAGGTGAACCAAAATAGGCATTTAACCAAATCAACACTTGTTAGCAAAATACACTGTTCATTAAAAACGTGAACTCTTAAAATTTTTAAAGGTGATCTATGCTGCCCCAAAAACGAAATTGACGTCAAAATAACCAGTCGAAATTTAACCAGTTTAACATAATGACAAGGTGGTAAAAAAAAAGTATTAATCGAAACTTTATAACGAGTTATAATTGGTGTCCGGATTAAGTCCTTGATAAATCCTTTGGTCAACTGTTGACATTCTTATAACACAAGATATGGTTGTCTAAAATGGTAAGAAGATGTTGTGTAAAGTAAATCAGAATTACCAACTCTGTAAACTAATGTGTAATTATACTCGGGATGTCCAATTAAAAATGGAAGGCATGTAGTTGAAAAGTTGCCTAGCAAACTAAATGGAACACCACTCCATACATATACGTTTTTAATCAATTTGTGCACTGGCTGTAAATTAAAACAGAATGGGCAAATCGCAAAGTGGCAAATCAGAATGGGGCATCCATAATTAAAAATGGTATGGGAAAATCACAATGTGGCAAATCGGAATGGGGCAATCAGAATGCGACAAATGTAGTTAAAAATGGAATGAGCAAATCATAATGTGGAAAATCGGAATGGGGCAATCAGAATGTGGCAAACATAGTTAAAAATGGAGTAGGAAACTCACAGAGTTTAAAGATTTCCATTACATTCACTGTCTGATTAATGTTGCAATGTAGTCATCAATTATGATTTCCCTGGCATACCCAACAAACGTAGACTGAAAATAAAGAAATTTTTTTTCATTTTCCTGGGATACCCAATCAAACGCAGACAGGGATCATAACTAATTATTTTTTTTCAATCGACTAGGCTTCCCAAGAAAATACATAGACAAGTATAACAAAAATGTTTTCCCCTTCCAGGTTAACAAATATAAAACGCAGACTAAGAAATTAATTGGTTTTTTTCATTTCCAGGATATCATGACAATGCAAATAGGAATAACAAACGTTTTTCCCCTTCCAGGGAAACAAATGTAAAATGAAAAATAAGAAATTCATTTGTTTTCCCTTTCCAGGATATCATGACAATGCAGACATGAATAACAAACGTTTTTCCCTTTCCAGCATACCAATACAAATGTAGACATGAGTCAATTCATTTTTTTTTCATTGCCAGCATACCAATATAGAATGCAGACAACAGTAAGAGAACTGAAAGGTTCCAACCAATCAAGGACAACAATGGAGATAGACGGCTAATAGGTTCGTCCTTCGCTCATCATCCTCGCACAGAAAAGCAAGGCGTTGAGATCCATAAGTCTTTTAACGCTAAGGTGACAACCGTAGATCAAGCTGTTGGACGAATGGTCAAGTGAGGACTGGTGAGCTAGGGACGAAGGCTAAACAACCACAAAGGTCAGAATCAAAATAGAAAATGGTGAAGACATTGCGGGGAAATGAATCCATGGGAGTCAATATATCAACGTTCTAGGATAAGAAAATTTCAGAAAACCATCTAGACAATCAATTCACTTACCCGAGTAAAAATGCAAATTCAAGCATAAATTCTAAAACCATTTACCATACAAAATGAAGAAAGCATACCGTTTCCTGTTCTGAGTGGACATCCCGCGTTATCCTTGCAACTCCTGCGTGCTGACCAGCGTGACTTCACCATTACCTCCCAGCGAATGCTAGGGGTACTCTTCTTCCCCCTTATCCCCCCGAGCCGCAAAGGGGCCACACACTCACTATCCAGAGATTTCGACTAGCTCCCAACTCGCCTCACAAGGCTGAGCTACCACTCCTCACCGAGATGGGTATCCTAACTCCCACAAGTTAATTCATTCAAGTAGATAATTCTATAGCGTAACATTACGCAAATAGAAGATCCCCCTACCTCCATCTCCTCCCTTCATTATATAGAGTTTTTTGGTTCCTTGCTTTCCTAAAATCACGTTTAATTAAGTTTTTAAAATTTAATTCCTAAAAATTCCTCCCCGTACAAGTGTCTCCCATCCCCTTCATTCCTCCATAATTTAATTTCTTTAATTACTTAATTATTGTTGTTTCCCTCACCCACCTAGAGTTACTCCTAGAATCGCTCCTAGGTGTCCCCAAATTCTCTTATAGGTTTTAATGATTTTCTCCGCTATTAATTTTCTAGTTCAGTTTAAATTCGAAAGCTCTTAAATGGTAGATACTTTACTAAGTTTGACTTTCCGCTTTTTCCCTTTTGTTTCCTTTTTCTTTTTGTGTTTCCCTCTTTTCCTAGTTTCCTAATATTTTATATTTTCCCTCTTTCCCCTGTTTATTTAGAACTCAAAAAGGAAGGTGTGAAAATTAACCCTTTTTCCCTTTTCTCTTTTAGTTAATAAATTTAAATTATCATAAATAATAAAACAATTATTTCCCCTTTTTTTAAATTTTACCCGAACAGATTTTTATGAATCATTTAAATTGATTACCCCCCTTATTATTACAAGATTTAACGAAGAGTATAATTATTATTTATGTTTTATTATTATTATTATTATTTATTTTTAAATAGACAGATAAAATTTTACTACTAGCATAATTTAGACTTAGACCTTTAATTTTCGTACTGGGTGACATTTTACTAGGGAATTTGTTTTTTAAAAATTCTTAACACGTTATTCGCCCTAAGGCCATCTAGGTTCAATCATTTATCTTCAATAATGTGACGTGCCCTTGAGGATTCACTAGGTGCTCCAAGGGTGCCACTCACCTTAATTTGTTTCCCTTGCACGACGTGCCCTTCAGGACAGACTACGTGCTCCAAGGGTGCCACTCACCTTTTTCCATTTTTCTTGCATAACGTTCCCTTCAGGACGCACCACATGCTCCAAGGGTGCCACTTGCCTCTTGAATGACTTGGTAGACATAAAAAACCCCTGGAGTCAATACTCCACTAGGTGAAATTGTGGGAGACTAAGGGCCTCTAAGGAATAAGGCCCCCACCTTATTGTGTGCCCCTTAGAATCATTGTGAGTGACTGTTGCAGTCTTCCCTCACGACATCGTGGGTCCTCTCGAACTAGCTAAACGTTAACCTATAGTTCGAGCCACGACGGGAGTGCTAGTAGGCTGTGGCAGGGTTGTTGTCCACACCTCTCCCTCAACATCTCTGGTATTCATGCGTGACCCCTTTACTCCACATGTGAGTCTAGTCGGAAATCTATCGTCAGCCTACATCATCAACAAATCATGTCAGAATATATCCTTATCATATCATCTAATCAAATACACTAATATCACAGTAATACAATCAAACCCCAATGGTACACTCCCCGACTTAATCTGGAGTCCAAGGGTTTCAATCGATGCCTCTGCATCCTCGAGGTCCAAAATCCTGCACACTCAGTAAAACCGAGTCAATAGCACCTATCTATGTCAATGCAGTTAAACCATGTCATCAACCCATAACGCCTCATAATCAAAATCAAATGTTTTAATAGCATAATAATCCATATCACTTGTGAGCAAGTGTCCTCTAAGAATAAGTTCGCGCAGTGCACCAGAGTGGGATGTTACAGTTGTTTTCTCCTGCATTGGGTTTCCACATAAAAATCCTGGTGTAATGTGTTTTATGTGTTGTGTTTTGATTCTGCATGTATTTTTTATTAAGTAAGAACTTATAAATAAATTTAAATTGTTTATAGGAAAGGAAATTGAGAAATATGATACAATATTGAGTCAACCCCCCCCCTCTCAATATTGTTGTAAGTATAACAATTACAATTATTGGAAGAGAAACAAGTTTATGCAAAGCCTTCCAAGTTTTCCTTTGGGGTTCAATAAGTGAAATTTTTAGTTCATATTGTATCTCAAGAAAATGTAAAATTAGACCCTAAGAAATTTAATCTATGAGAGAATGTCTAATTCACAAAACCTTGAAGACACTTAGAGAATTCTTGGGATTCACAAGATATTACCGCAAGTTTTTAAGAACTATGGTGAAATAGAAGGACCTCTAATAACAAAGCATTTTATTGGAATCAAGAAGAAACCAAATATTTTTAAAATATTAAGGAAGTTGTGTGTGCAAATGTTCATCTAGCCACACATGAGTTTAAAAAACATTTATTTTGGAGTGATATGCCTCAAGACACGACATTAGTGCCATTTTAATGCAAGAAGGAAGGATCCTTTCCTTTGAAAGTGACCAACTTAAAGGAAAAAAATTACTCAAACCCATTTATGAAAAACAAATGTTGGCCATACTACATGTAGTTAAGAGATTTTTCCCTTACCTAATAGGAATACACTTCAAATTAAAAAAAGATCATGATAGTTTGAAGTAATTATTGGAGTAACAATTATCTTCGAAAGAGAAACAAAAATGGGTGTTATAGCAAGATTTTCCTCTACCTATGCAATCTTGCACAGAGGGCCTTATTCTATTTCTCTATGCAGACTTATATTCCCTATTACTAAAATCCATAGACAAAGATACATTTTTTTCCACTTGTATGCATCTTGCCTACTATACAACAAGCATATACACAGAATTCTCCACAACAACCCGCGTACATCGAGATTTGTGCCAGAAAATGAAATTAAATGTCAGGTTTCCATGTCACGACAGGAGATCTCTGATACTTGGGATTCCATATACTGGAAATGTTCCAACTTGGCCCTTCAGTTCCATTTTGAAGTCTATAAAGAGGCCAATGTCAAGCTATGGAAAATAAAGAAGAATTCAACTTTGACAGCAAAGTTACTATGGAGGAATTATTTGATTCATATTGAGTCAACATCCCTTTGTCCTTTAAGTATGAACACAGTGTTTAGTCCCCAAGCTATTCCCTTATTGATGGATAAAATCATTGTCTCCCTTTTATGATCTTTCCTTTGGTAGAGGCCCAGCTGGAAGGAACTTAGTTTCTCGGTTCCAACCCGTGCTGACACAAAAGTCTATATTACCATATGATTGCTTTTGTTGTTTGTTGAGAACTTGTTGTGGGTATATATATTTGGGTCAAAGTTCTCAATGGTAGACTGTTACAAGGGAAAAATTCTCTATGGCCAAGGGTAAACCAAAATAGACAGGTATGACTGTAGAAATCAACTCAATTCCAACATATGCTATATAAACTAATGTGTAATATAAGAAAGAGGCCTACCTCGATCCAACGTTTGATGATGTTCCACCATTGAGCACTTTGACCCAAATCTTTATACATGCAAGAAGTTCTCAACAAACAAGCAAAGCAAGTACATAGTGATGATTATAAAAGGGGTTATCACATCAGATAACATAATCCATTAATAAACATTACAATCATGCCCATGGATAATAATCATATATTTGAAAGATACCAATAGGACGGGAAAGGAGTATTTCTATTAATAATTGATCATCAAAAGTGACAACATTAAAGACTTTTATGTTGGCACAGTTCGAAACCAAGAAACCAAGTTCCTTCCAACTGGATCTTCACCACTTCAATCCTCCACCAAAGGCAAGCTCATAGGAAAGAGGAAATGAGGTCCTCTCAGCAATAGGGGAAGAGCTTGGGGGATGAACAGTGTGTTCATACTTGAGGGACAAAGAGATGCAGACTCAATATGAATTAATTTCTCCAATGTAACTTTGCTCTCAAAGTTGAATGCTTTCTCCTCTTTTCCATAGCTCGAAATTGTTCTCTTATAGCCTTCAGAATGCAACTGAAGGGCTGAGTCAGAATGTTTTCAGTATATGAAAGGCCAAGGATTATAAATATTCTGTCGTGACATGGAAACCCAACCTCATTTTGTATTTTCTAGCACAAATCTCGATATACGTAAGTTGTAGTGGAGCAGAAAACGTATACACATCTTGTATAATAGATAGGGAGTGTATATGTGGGAAAATGTATATTTTTAGCTATGGATTCATAAAAAAGGGATGATAAGTCTTCATAGGGAAATGGGAAAAGGCCCTCTATGCAAGATAGAAATGGTGAGGAAAATCTTGCTATAACAGACGCCCTCTAATGTGTGATATCAGAGGAGTATATGCGATGGCCGAAATACATTATAAATAGCCCAGAAGTGGAGTGGTAGAGAACCATCTGGATGAAATCTATTGCTTATTACATTATAAACTGACTTTGCATACATGGATGTGAAGAATACAATGCAGACCCATGTGGAAAATATGACAAACAAGTGTTCACGACCATGAATAGGCAAATACAAATGCAGTTGCATGCCAAAAGTTTTCATAGTCACAAACAAGGCCCAATGAAAACAGTGTCAAAACCAATCTGAAGATATTTGTATACCACGGAGTACAATCTGATCTCCCATGATCACTGAAGTCAAATAGGTACTGTTCCAATGAAATGGAAGCAACAACTCAAGAAATATGTGGCCACATAATGGTGTCTTCAAGTCTTCTACACTATCCACCAAAGGTGCAAGTCTACATCATGTGAATAAAGGAGTTGAGGTCGAACATGATGAGACATCGTTTGATTACCGGTCATTGAGGTATATCGTTAACAAACATGAGAAATCCTACCAATAATGACAGTAGGTATTAAGGCACCGATTACATTCCTACAAGTGTGAAAAAGGAGTTGATGTCGAACACTTGAGAAATCCATTGATCAGGAGACATTGATGTATTCCCATCTGTTAATGGCGAGAGGGCCTACCACTAATGAATGCAAGCCTCAAGGTACTCATAAAACTCTAGGTCCCATATCCAGAATAAATGAGCTGAAGTCGATGGAAAGAGACCCACTGAAAGGAGAGCATTGAGGCATCTCTCATCAGTCAGCATGAGTAACAAAGTAGGAGCTTCATGATTTGGTGGAGATCGAACAAAGAACATGTTCACGAACCAATGACCCTGTGCATCGTTCACGTGTGCCAAATGAAAGAGGTACAAGAAAAGGACCCTTTGAATAGCAGCCAATGATGAAAAATTGCTGACAAACGCGAGGAACCACCAATAAGGCTAATGGAATCCAAGACACTACATGAATCCCAAAGTGTGAATAGATGTCTTTCCTTCGAACACAAGGTAAACCACCCATTCAATGACCAATGATTAAATTTTGATTTTTGGGTTCAAGGTGACCTACCAATGATGAAAGGAGGACCAGGGTGTATGATAAGACCAAAGTATCATGTGATTATGAGACAAACTGAGGGTATGGCCGACATGCAAAGTCAATATTTCTAAGGAGTAGCTGACACAGGTTAATAGACTTCCTTTGAACAAGAGCATGAGAAATATGGTGGAATTTGACAGCATGGACTCAATGATGTGACAATTAGATGCAGGAGACATCCATAATGTTCTTTGTAGGGACTGGAAGAGTAACCAGTCAGTAGAGAAAATTTTGTAGCGATATCAGCTTCCTAAGGCCATGCTAAACCCAAAATTATGATGACACAAGGACTCAATAACTTTGTGCTCTGTTCAAAGGAGACATGACTGCTTCCAATTACAATATAGTACTCCCTTCCCACCCGTCTTTTTTTTTTCATAACAAATGAATGCTCTGATATAGAGGAGGGAATGAGTGTTGCATGTAAGCAAAAATAGTTCTAGCAGTGGAACGTACCTATGCTTAATGCAAGGGAATGCATGTGGGAGATGGACACTCAGTGTGATGTTCCCTCCCGGGTATAGGGTGTCAAATTGCAAAGGATATAAAGAAGGCTATGCTTGGTTGAGGATGCAAAACTGCTTAGGCAATGGTTTATAACACAAAGTGAGGACCAACTAAAGATTCAATACTATAAGCGAGGGCATGAGATGCAATCACAACTTAACGGAAAAAAATGTCCCTTTTTATGTCTTTTAGTCTACTTGGTGTGAAAAAGGGGTAAACTTGTGCCAAATAGATGTCTTTTCAAATCCAATTTATGAGTGTGAAAAAGACAAGTTCACTTGGCAATGTTTTCAATTTTTGGTAGTGAGTCGGAAAAGAGCTTATCTAAGACTCATGATCTTTCAAATCCAAATTTAACGAGCGTGAAAGGGAAAAATCACTCGATGATATTTTCATCTTTTAGATGAGTAGGAAAAGAGCTTAATTGAGACTTGTTAGGGATATTCTAGGCAGCAAGCCACGGGGGAGGCCAATGCTCCCGTGCAGACCTTCTGTGGAATGTCAGTATCTTATGAAGAACCGAAAAAATATTAGGAAGACCTGAAGCTTTCCAAGTCGAGGAGGGAAAAGTGCTAATGGAGGTTATTGTCTCTGTGTTATATCAAATAATGTCTCTTCCTAGAAAAGACATAGGCAAAGGCATTGGATACCCCACAAGGCCATCTCAATCAAAGGGAAACTCATCAAGACTTGGATGGAGAGAACTCAGGAAGAGTAAAAATATCTCTTGTTCAGAAGGTGAAGTGATAGAAATTCTAAGGACATGGAAAAGAAGGTATAGAACCAGAACCATAAGAGAGGGATCGACCAAAAATTGCATTGGCACGACCGCTTCCTTAGACTTGTCACTCTCCAAGAGAAGAGTGGGGTCAATTGAATATTTCATCGATATGACCACTTCCTCAACCATTGGTTGAATAGGATGCGAGGAAATAAGGTCAAGAGGTGCATCACCCCAAAAACAAGAGTGTTGTTGGTCAAAGATTGCATCGACACAACCGTTGGTAGAAAAATATGTGAGACAACAAGGTCAAGAGATGCATCACCCCTGAACATAGGAGAGGTGTTAGTCGAATATTGTATCAAAATGACCACAGGTTGAATGGGATGTGAGACAACAAGGTCAATTGATGCATCACCCCCGAACATAGGAGAGGTGTCGATCGAAGATTGCATCAAGATGACCACAGGTTGAACGGGATGTGAGACAACAAGGTCAAAGGACGCATCAACCACTAAAGGAAAAGGGGTGTCAGTCGAAGATTGTATCAGCATGACTGTTGTATCAACCAAAGAAGGAACGGAGTGTTGTGAAACCATAGATGCCTCAGAACCTAAAGGGCCCTTAGATGAGCCCCGTGTTTCTGGTATCCCAACAGTAACAGAACGCAAATGAGTAAGGTGACTTCCTTCACAAGTCCTACAAAGAAATCTAGGCTTACATCTGAGACGTCTAGGCTTCTCAATCATATGAATTCCCCCAACATAACTTGCAGTGGTTAGTGACATGCTCCCAGCATGACTTGCAGAGGCTAGGAACAAATCTCCAACATGACTAGCAGAGGTTGGTGATGAATCCCCAACATAACTAGTAGAGGTTGGTGATGTATGTGCAGTGTGACTAACAGTGACCAAACATATGCCCCCATCATGACTTGCAGTGGTTGGTTGCAAGTCTTCAACATGAACCGTAGAGGTTGTCAACCAATTTTCAACATGACTAGCAAAGGTTAGTGATATAATTCTAGCATGACATGTAATGACTGAACTTATTCCCCTATCATGACTTGCAACAACTGGTTGCAGGTCTTCAACATGACTTGCAAAGGTTGTCAACAAATCTCCAACATGACTAGCAGATTCTGGTGATGTAATGCTAGTATGACACGGAGTGACTGGACTTGTGGCGGTAGTGAATTGCATCATTTGAGACCAAGGTCCAGGAAAATATTGGTTTTGAGAAATTGCAGGCCAGGAAGAATCCTGGTTTACACCCTGTCCCTATCCAGCAGGATAGTATCCTCCTCCATACTGATTCATAAAGGGTTTTAAGGGAATCGACACTGAGGAAGCCTCTTGTGAAGATAAAGAAACATGACAAGGGTCACTCACATGAGGATATATGTTGCCCCTATATGAAGGAACTTAGTGAAGGGGGTTGCCCATATTACAAGAATAAATTCCCCCAGATGAAACACCAGAGGACAGATGGAGGTCAACCATGGGAAAAGTGTTCTTAGGAACTGGCATGGCAAAAGAAGGGTAAGTGGAGGAAGTGTAATAAGTAGAATGATTGCATATTTGGGCACTTACTTCTCACATAGTGGATTCATAGGAAAGAAGATTCCAACCTCCTACCATGAGAGGTGTTTGGAGGATATGACTCCCACCAAACATAGAGGGATAATAAGGGGGCATCATGCCCCCAGACCCAAAACTTGTATTTTCATAAGGAGGCGAGACAGAGGATGGAAAGTGTGAAGACATATCAAACATACCATGAGAAAAATGATTAGAGACCCAAGGCATTAACTGAGTACCATAATTTTGCATACCATTATAAAAAGTGGATGGATTTTTCCCCATGAACGTCATGGGGGGGGGGGGGGAGCAGTAAAGGAGAGAGAAAAAGGAACTCCACTATCCATGATAAAAATGACTCAACATGAAATCCTATGGTCAACTAATAATCAAAGAGCACACCAAAAAGTCAAACAACCAATATGCATGCAAATGGGCTAAAGTGGCTGAGTCGCCTCCTTCTCTAAAGAAGGTATGTCTCGTCCAAGAGGGACCTGAGACTCCCTGTTGAATTTTGGAGGTAATAGAATCAGTTATAGGGGCCATCATGGGCTTACCAACCAATTGGTCAGATCCCCCTAGAGAAGTAATCCTCCATAAAGGTTGTGTGTTCTCCGACCCCTATCTAACCCAAGGTACAAGCAGAATAACCCCTGTAAGTAACCTATGAGATACCTAAGTCAAGAAACTAATAAACTACTATATAAATGATGCACAAGCGAGAAGTCGTAATTCCATATCACCATATGGGTAGGGTAGAAAAGCACAAAACCTTGAAATCACCACCTCTCATGAAGGTATGGGTGCTAGCAAGATCCCCAAATATGAATAAATCCACAGAAATATCTATGACGCTAGGTGAGTATCCAGGTATTATGCCTTCAACTAACTTCGTACGACCTCATGATTAAATCTGGTGTGAACGAAGCCTCCTGATATTACCAGTTATACAATGGACTTCTTGACTCCCTGTCTCAGACACATATGTTGATTTAATTTCCTTGGAGAAGTTTACTCACAAAATCCTATTCCAAGGCACTAAATCCTAGGCTGGTTTGTGCACCCTAAAAATAAAATCGTGACTAATCAATTTTAGTTTAAAGCGTAAATTTTATTGGTTGTGATTACTCAAAAAGGTATGGAAGAGAAACTCATGATGTTATGACTTTGCAAGAAAATGAATATGAATATAATGAAAAGTATATCTTTAACTTTTCAATGAATGATATGCTAATAAGAACAGTGAAGTCTTTAATTTCAACTCTGCAATTTAGAAGTAAAATGCAATCTTTCACTGAATATGCTAAGCTAATGATAAAGATTCCAAGACGAAAATGCCAACCAATGCAAAATTCATATTTTTGTGAATTTTCAATATACTAAAAAGAAAATGAATGGACTGATGAGAAACCTAATATATAAATTATATTGTGTATAAAAGAAATAACTTGAGAAGAATACCAAGCAGTCACGCAAATAGTCTAGAGAACAAGGACAAATAAAAAATGGAAAACAAAGATAAAGACTCCACCCAAAAATTCAACTCAAAACAGGTTTCCTGTCATCCCAGATGATCTCAACAGACACTACGGAGATCTAAGAAGGCTCAACAATCTTCAAATACTACCCAACAGTCACTAAACCAAGAAAAAAATCCAGGGGAAGTGGTATACACAACTATTCAGGAGAACAGAGCGTATATACGCTTCTTGCAGTGAGACAACATGCGTGTATACGCAACTGTTAAGGCAAAAAGGGTGTATATGCTTTAAAACAAGGCCAAGCAAGGGAAAAGGGATGAAAACTCAGACCCAGAGTGAACATGACATGCCAAGCAGTGATACAACAAGAAACAAAAAGGAAAAACAACAATGTAAGAAGAAAAATTACTTCAACCCTTAGAAGGAAGATCTCTCCACAGTGAAGTCACCATTTCTTTTACAAGGGAAAAAATCTCTATTGCCAAGGGTAAACCACAAAAGACAAGTGTGAATGTAGAAATCAATTCAATTCCAACATATTCTATATAGACTAATGTGTAATATAAGAAAGAGGCCTACGTTGATACAACATTTGATGATGTTCCACCGTTGAGCACTTTGACCCAAAGCTTTATACCTGCAAGAAGTTCTCAACAAACAAGCAGAGAAAGTACATAGTGATGATTATAAAAGGGGTTATCACATCAGATAGTATAATCCATTAATAAATATTACAAACATGCCCATGGATAATAATCATATATTTGCAAGATACCAATAGGATGAGAAAGGAGTATTTCTATTAATAATTGATCAACAGAAGTGACAACATTACAGACTTCTGTGTCAGCATGGTTCTAAACCAAGAAACCAAGTTCCTTCCAACTGGGTCTTCACCACTTCAATCCTCCACCAAAGGCAAGCTCATAGGAAAGAGGCAATGATTCCTCTCAGCAATAGAGGAAGATCTTGGGGGCTGAACACTGTGTTCAGACTTGAGGGAAAAAGGCATGCAGACTCAATATGAAGTAATTTCTCCAGAGTAACTTTGCTCTCAAATTTGAATGCTTTCTTCTCTTTTCCATAGCTCGAAATTGTGCTCTTATAGCCTTCAGAATGAAACTAAAGGGCCGATTTAGAACATTTCTAGTATATGGAAGGCCAAGGATCAAATATCTTCTGTCATGACATGGAAACCTGACCACATTTTGTATTTTTTGGCACAAATCTCGATATAAGCAAGCTGTAGGGGAGCAGAAAGCGTATACGAATCTTGTATAACATATAGGGAGTGTATATGTGGAAAAATGTATATTTTTATCTCTGGATTCATCAAAAAGGGATGATAAGTCTACATAGGGAAATGGAAAAAGGCTCTCTATGCAAGATATCAATGGTGAGGCAAATCTTGCTATAACATGGACGTCATCGAACATATGGACGAGGTAGGTCTGTTATCTTGTCTTGCTATCTTATTTATTTATATAGAATACTTGAGAAGAGAGTTGATTTTTGCAGTCATTTCCATTTGTTGCGGTTCACCCTAGCCATAGAGAGATTTTCCTCATAATAGAATTGGCGACCATACTAGGGAGTGAATCTTGTTTCATAGGTTTTGAAGTACTTTTATCCTTAGATTTCTCTTGTTTCTATTGTGGTTCTTGCCATATCATTGCTTGAAAACTCATGTTCACTCCAGGTCTGAGTCTTTATCCTTTATCCCTTTCCTATCCTTGTTTTAAAGAATATACATGCCTTTTTCCATGAAAGTCGCATACATACATTGTCTATCTCACTGCAAGCTGTGTATATACGCTTTGTTTTCCCAAATAGTCATGTACATCATTTTACTTTGCATTTTTTCCTGTTATGGTGTTTTCTAGGTGGGATTTGATGTTTGTTGAGTCTTATTGGGTCTCTATAGTGCCTGTTAAATGCTTGTGGGATGACAGGAAACCCTCTTTTTGTTGAATTTATGGGTGTAGTATTTCTCTTCATATTTTCATTTTTATTGTCCTTGCACATTGGGCTGGGTGTTTTGTTGCTTGATATCCTACTTGAGTTATCTCTTTTTTATACACAGTAGGTCTATATATCAAGTTATTTTTCGGTCCATGCATTTTCAGTTTTGATCTATTGAAAATACAAAAACAATAGGCATTTTTCATTGCTTGGAATTTTTGTCTTTTGAAGTCATTATCATTACCTTAGTGGATATATTGAAATATTTCATTTTACTTCAGAATTGCAGAGTTGAATTTGAAAATTGCATTGTTTTTTAGAAGCATATCATTCATTCAAAGTTAAAGTTAGGACTGTGCATTATTTTCATATTTAATTTTCTTGCTGAGTCTTAACGCCATGAGTTTCATTACCATACCTTTTTGAGTAACCACAACCATTAAAATCGACGCTATAATTTAAAATTAATTAGCCACGATTTTACTTTCTCAGGTGCACAAACTAGCATAGGATTCAGTGCCTTGGAATAGGATTTTGTGAGTAAACTTCTCCAAGGCAAGTGAATAAACATATGTGTTTGATTCAGGGAGTGGAGAAATCCATTGTATAATTGGTAAGATTAGGAGGCTCCGTTCACATCGGAGTTAATCGTGAGGTCATGCGAAGTCGGTTGAAGGGATATCCCCCTGATACCTTCCTAGCATTAGGGATATTTCTGGGGATCTATTCGTATCTGGGGATCTTGCTAGTACCTTTACCTATGTGACAGACGATGCTTTCAAGGTTTCAGGATTTGCTACCCTACCCATAAGGTGGACCTGACTTACGACTTCTCACCTGTGCATCGATTATATAGTGGTTTATTAGTTTCTTGACTTAGGTGTCTCATAGGTTACTTGTAGGGGTTATTCAGAGGGTACCATGGGTCAGATAAGGGTCAGAAAACACACAACCTTTATGGAGGATTACCTCTCCAGGGGGATCTAACCGACTGGTTGTTGAGCCCACGAGGGCCCTTATAACTTATTCTATTACCTGCAATCTTTAGTAGGGAGTCTCGGGACCCTCTTGGGTGAGACATACCTTATTGAGGGAGGGAGGCCACTCAACCACTTTAACCCGTTTTCATGTATATTGGCCATTTGAATTTTGGTGTGCTCTTTGATTACTAGTTGGCCTTAGGATATATTTTTTTATCTTTATAGTCTTAAGTCATCATGGAGTCAGACCAGCCTCCCCATCGGTCCCGTCGCTTGTTACAGTTACCACTGGATTTCGAGTATTTTCCTTCTAAAAAGCATCAAGTTATTAGGAGTGGTACACACACATCCATTGTTCAGACTTGTGATTTTACAAGGATGAGTACTAAACCTAGTCTTTAGAACACTAGGATCCCTTCAACTCCCATCCCTACTATAGTTAATGGCAACCCTTTGACTCATGCAACCTCTATGGTTGTAGTGCCAGAGGTACCTATAATTACTATGGCCCAGCCTATAGTAAATGCTCGAGATAATGCCTCGAACCCCATCAGGTCTCTTGGCCATTCACTGAGATACAATTTTCATTCCATCCTTATGGATTCTAGTCCCTTTTCTTATGGTATGCCCGACTTCACTTCATAGTTTTCAAACTCCATCCCAGCTTCTGGCCCTAATGATAGCATTGGGCTTGGGGGTAGTACACCTCCCTACACTCCTTTTTCATTTGGTGGATCTAAAATCCCTCAAATGACTCCTAATATGGGAGGCATTCATGCTTTTAACCCTGGGTCCAATCCTCCTACTTCTAGGTGGAATAATCAATATGGTGAAAAATCTTTGACTCAAGTTCCTTCCTAGAACCCTATCTCCTCAATGAAGATTTCGACCAATACATTTGGCATGAAGTGTCCACCTCTATCCTCTAGATTCCAACCCAGGGGAGTTTAGTTTCACACCTTGGGCAACCCCCAACCTGGATCCAATCTGGCTAGGGGAAATTTCTATAACCCTCAACAAAACATTCCTACTAGAATGATGCCCAACCCACCTTTCATGAATCATCCCAGAGGAGGGCCTTATAATGTCGGAAAGGGCCATGGTGTTTACCATAACCCTGGATGGCTTGTAGTTCTGCAAGCACAATATTTCCCAAGAGATTGGGGCCAGATGTCACAACTCCGTCTCCATTTTCTGGCCACACTTAATCTTCCATATTTGTCTAAGTTAATGAAAAACCTTGTGAGTCACGATCCCACATGGGCCCCTGTCCCCACCAAACTTCATTCGAACATCCCAAAGTTCAAGGGTAAGAATGGAGAAGATCCTGGTGATCACGTCACTACCTTTCACCTGTGGTTCTCATTGAATTCCCTTAATGACGATTCTATTTGATTAAGATATTTCAATGAACCCTTATTGGAGTTGCTACGAAATGGTACATTGAGCTACCTAGGGGGGCATATGGGACTTTAAGTCAGTTGGTGTTGGTTTTTCTTAACCACTTCCATTTCCCCATTCGTTATGATGATGGCTTAGAATTGTTGTCGTCTTTATGCCAGGATACCGCCACTTATATCTCGGACCATATCCAAGAGTGGCATAGACGAAAGAGGTCGATTAATACCCCTATACCCCGAACCTTTCTTTTAGAATGGTTTCTTAAGTATTTTCATGCTCCTATATCGAAGGACATTGCTACTTATGAGGTTACCACTGACGAAGAGGCAATATTTAGAGACCAATAGTTATACTTGATATACGCTCAGTATGGGATGTTATACCACCTTTTTCATGATGCACCACGGTCAAATTACAACCCGATACAAAAGTCGATACCTCATACTGATGTCATTGTAGGTGCCACCAATGTAAAGTCCACAGAATTGGTGACAAGCCAAATCAAAGAGTTGTCTTTAAGCCAGTCTGCAAGAGGACCAACCTCGTATGTGTCTTCCAACCCCACTCAGTCAGCATATGTACACTCTTTGCAATCGTCGGCCAACCCGAATGGTAAACAAAAACCATGAGGGAATAATAAGAAAGGACGTAATAATTGTATGGGTGGGAAAAATGGTAATAAACCCATGTACAATAATAATAATGAGAAGATGGGTAATAATGCTAGAGAGGGAAAATGAGAAAGATGGAAGGTGAATTTTCCCTATAATCTTTGCACAGATGATCACCTTACCCATTTGTGCACCAAAATTGCATAAACTGCGAGGATATTATCTCAATGACCCATCGTGTTGATGAATCAATTCCCACATAATAAGCACTTAGCCTTGAGCCCCTCCAATGCCCAAAATGCAGATGGTGGGAGTCAAAACTAGCAGTTGCAAGATGGTGACCATTTATGTATCAATGTGGTTGATGCGAAAATTAATGTAGCCACTCGATATCGAAACTATAGCTCTAAAAATGATATCCCTAGTCTAGAATAACCTCCTCCTCCTCCGAAGATGACTTTACATATTGAGAAACTAAATCCACCACCTTGTATTCCAAAAGGAGTACTCAAGTGCTCTACCGATAATCCAAATGATAGAGCCGCCTAGAACTACTCCATTGTTGAGGACTTCGGTCAAACCCCTTGTGAGATGTCGAATTTGGAGGTACTCTAGATGTTTCCTTCATATAAGAATGCCTTACTCTCTTCTTTAGGAGCTCTAGAACCTAGTGGCTCAAAAGTTATCAATTTTGACATCACATATGTGATGCCTCGCTTGCCTTACCATGTGGCTTTCCAAAGCCATGGCCTCGTATTCCAAAAGGAGTACTCAAGTGCTCTACCCATAATCTAAATGATAGAGCCACCCAGAACTACTCCATTTTTGAGGACCTAGGTCAAACCCCTTGTGAGATGTCTACTTTGGAGGTACTCCAGATCTGTCCTTCACAGAGGAATGCCTTACTCTCTCCTTTAGGAGCTCTAGAACCCAGTGGCTCAAAATTTATCAAGTTTGACGTCACATATGTGAAGCCTCGCTTGCCTTATCAAGTATACCATCAAACATGTGGTTGTTAATGAAGGCACTACTACGTGTGTGATGTCTCTGGTCTATTGGAAAGATCTCAGTTCTCCTACTCTTTCCAAGTCATCGAACATGTTGACTTATTTTGACGGTCATTCCTTCCACCCTCACGGTATTCTCCCTGCCTTTCCAATCCAGTTAGGTGGGAAGATAGTAGAGGTGGAGGTAGAGGTAGTTGATGCACCTCTTGATGATAACTTGTTACTAGGTCGCAATTGGACCTATGCTATGGTCTCTATCATATCGTCCATCTTTTGTACTCTTTGTTTTCCTCATGAAGGGAAGATTGTGACGATTGACCAGTTATCCTTTGAGTACTCTAGTCCTAATGCATCTATTGGAATGTCGATCCCCATGATTGATAATTCTCATCCGACCACTGAGAATATTGGTGTCAGAATGTATTCTTCCCTTATGGGTAATTTCGACTTTGCGGCACTGATTCACCATGTTTACACAATGTCCAGTAGGCCCATATCAACAGGGATGTACATTCCTTTTTGTACTTATTACTTTAATGATCTGTCGACCCTACCTTCCATGAATTTGTCTTGTGAAGGTCAGTTGCATGCTATAATGGACATGCCACTATCGACAATGGATATTGCATATCAAGTTGTTCTCGACTCTTCTGTTGATCCTAATCCTATTCCCTCACTGACGAACGAGGATGATCCCATTCTTAGGCCCATGTGGGCCACTTTGTTGTCTTGTTCACATGATTGCATCAATGGGACTTTGCCTTCAGATGAATCCTTCATCGAATCCATGAGTGGTTCCGACAAACCGTGGGATGATATTCATCACCGCTCTTATTTTCTCCCGGATCTTGAAAGAATCAAACATGAAAATTTTTGATCTACTTTGAGTGATATAGTCAGTCACACCGTAGTTCCACTTGATACAAACGACATTTATGTCGAAGTAAACATGGCAAGTATTTCTCCTACTATCATGATTGACATCTCTCATAACCCTGACAAGGTTGAAAACATAAATATCGATGCAGATTGTTCGCCAGAAGAAATCCCGATCTACACCGAGATCTTCAAGGAATTCTGAGATGTATTTTCTTGGTCTTATGAAGAGATTACAGGAATCAACCCTTGTATTGTCGAACATGAGATTAGAACTTATCTAGATGCTAATATTGTTCGACAACATCTTAGAGTTGTTAAACCTCGAAAGGCCCCTCCTATTAAAGAAGAGGTGGAGAAGATACTTAATGTTGGCTTCATCTACCCAGTTCCTTTGGCTGAATGGGTATCCAACCTTGTTCTTGTCGATAAGAAGAAAGGAACCATCTATGTATGTATGGATCTTCATGAACTGAACAAGTCCTGACCTAAAGACAACTTTCCAACACCGTTCATCAATCAGATTCTCGACGACTGTGTGGGAAGCGAATTATTTTCTTTTATGGATGGATTTTCAAGATATAACCAAATTCAAATCAAACCCGGGGATCAATACAAGACAACTTTTATTTTTCCTTGGTGTACATTTGCATACGAGAAAATTCCTTTTGGCCTAAAAAACTATGGAGAAACCTTTCAACACTCCATGACTTTCACTTTTCACGATATTAAGCACATAGTCGAAGCTTACCTTGATGATCTTGTTTCTCACTCTTGTAAGAGAGAGGATCATGCTACTCACCTCTGGCTTGTTTTTGAAAGATGTCATTAATATAGAATCTGCCTGAACCCTCACAAGTGCATCTTTTGCGTTAAGTCTGGTTGTATTTCAGGTTTTCTAGTTTTTGAGACTGGGATCATGGTAGATCCACTAAAGTTTGAGGCAATACTTTGGTTGCCTCCCTCGTGCATGATTAGACAAATTCAAGGTTTACAAGGGAAAGCTAACTTCTTTTGTCGGTTTATAGTGAATTATGCCAATATCACTAAGGGTATCATGGGTCTCTTGAAGGACACTCATTTTATCTGGGATGAATGAGCCCAATAGTCCTTTGATGCTGAAGAAGGCCTTGGTATCGATGCATTTGCTGAAGTCTCCTGACTACAATAGAGATTACTTACTTTATATTGTTGTGTCTGATGATACGATTGGTATAGTTCTAGTTTAGGAATATGATGAGCTCCACGAGCACATCGTCTACTATCTCAGTCGAACTTTAGTCGGTCCTTAACTTAACTACTCTCACGTCGAAAATCTAGCTTTGGTTGACATTCACACAGTCTAGTGTTTGTGTGACTATATATTACTTTGCAAGACTACGATAATTACAGATGTCAATCCATTTTAGTACATCCTTATGTTATCAGACTAATCGGTGGGTGTGAACACTAACTGATCTCCCTAGATCCACCTAGATCTAGAACAAAAAACACCAGAACATGATGCTTTCCTTAAGTTTTAAATATTGAATTTACTAATTAAAGAGGGATAGGTGACATACCATTTAAACACCACTTCCTCTCACCATCGCCATCCTAGCTCCATGCCAATGCTCATACAATGATGAACCTGCAAAAGAACGCAACCAACCAAAGTGATAGTAATAGCATAAACTCAATATAAACCTATGTATGTGATCAAGGAATCATACAATAAAACAC
>JZKD02S1630272.1:68341-91971 GCA_000966675.3 Picea glauca
GAAACTCAAAGATTGTCAAGAAGACTGTAAACAGACCAATATAGGCTCCAAAAGTTCAATCTAGCTATTCAAAGCAAAACTGGGCATCAAAAAATGACAAGACCCAATCCAAAAAAAAATTACAAACAAGTTCGCAGGCTTGCAGTTTATTACAGTGCAAGAATCAAAGATTCTCGTAGGATGAACAAAGGTTGACTGTGAGGGGTTCACATTGGAATTAACACCAGGGTGCGAACTCAGGTGTTTTTTGCAGGCCACTAAAGGGTACAGTGCGAGAATGCCTGTAAACAAGAAAATTTTTGAAAAGGGACTAAATTTGAGTGAACTTTCAGATCCAGAGAGTCTGGATGGATCTCCCATAGACTTAGAGACCAGAAAACAAGCAATCAAAGCAAGGGAAACTAGAATAACTAGGAAACAATCCGTTCCCCAGTGGAGTTTCCAATTTTGTTACCAGACTAATCAGTAGGTGCAGACACTAACTGATCTCCCTAGATCCACCTAGATCTAGAACAAAAAACACCAGAACATGAAGCTTTTCTTAAGTTTTAAATATTGAATTTACTAACTAAAGAGGGATAGGTGACATACTGTTTAAACATCGCTTCCTCTCGCCATTGCCATCCTAGCTCCGTTCCAACTCTCATATAATGATGAACCTGCAAAAGAACAAAACCAACCAAAGTGATAGTAATAGCATAAACTCAATATAAACCTATGTATGTGATCAAGGAATCATACAATAAAACACAACAAGCTTTATAGGAAAGAATCATATTACTGTATCATATTAAATGTGAAAGAGAGATTACAACCATGGCCTTGATTTTGTAAGGTCCCTTCCAACTCTCCTTCATTTCCCACACACTTCTTGCTCCAAGGATTCTGAGAGCGTAGATCTGATACTATTTACAATGTATCTTGACAAAGCAAATCTCAAAGCCACTCTAACCAAGCTAACAATCCCAAAAGCTCCAAAGCTAACCAAAGCTAACTTTCTTCATGAGAAATCATCTCCTTTTATAAGTTGAAGAGGATAAGGTGAGGAGGTTAGGATGATCGCACTAAATCATGAAAGCGAGTAAGATCCAAACCATTAGGATGCCACCTCACCATAGAAGTTTCTCCTTCTATAAGATTCGAGAAAACGCTTGTTTTCCCCACGTGTAGGCATTCTCGTACCCTGCCTATAGAGCAATCTGCAAACATCTCGCACACTAGTTATGGTGCAACCTACGAGAATCAGAAATTCTCGCACCTTGCCTATATAGCAACCTACGAACTTCCTTTTTTATAGGGTTTTTACAAGGGAAAATGCAACTTCTTTTCTTAGGAAAAGTTCTTCTCCCTTATCTCTTCAAGAACTCAGGCCACTAACCCCTCTGAAAGCAACAGATAGGTTTACATCATTAACGGTCATAGGGATGAAAAAAATAATGTGTAACACCTTACCAGACGTATCATAGGGGGAAAATACAATAAATGGATTATCATTTTACAGGAGTTTGATCTCAATTTCACTTCCACAAAATCCAAGAAGTCCCTAGTCTTCGTGGAATTAATATTTGATTTCCCATGTTTAGATGAGGACATTATCCATGTTGATTCATTTGCGGAGGAACACATTTTTCTTGTCTCATTGTCTGACCCCTGGTATGGAGACATTGTTCTCTATCTTCAAACCTTGAAGTTCCCTCATCATATCTCATGAGATGATCGACGGTGTATAAGATACCAATCTAAGAAATATACTATCATTTGTGACACTTTGTATCATCAAGGAATAGACAATATATTGCGTCATTTATTAACTCATGGAGAGGCTGAGTATGTCCTGAAAGATTTCCACAGTGGGGCTTGTGGTGGTCATCTATCTGAGCTTGCGACAACCTAGAAAATTTTGCAAGCCGATTATTTTTGGCCTACTATCTTTAAAGATTGTATTGAAGCAGCTAATAAGTGTCACCTCACTAGGTGTTCACTCAGAAAATATTCTTGCATCCATCCCCTCTTCACCTAGTCATTATCGTCGGTCCCTTCACCAAGTGGGGGGTGGACTTCATCAATTACAACCCAACTTCTGCTGGGGGGGATCAACTACATTATCATGGTCATCAACTACTTTAATAAGTGGTTCAAGGCCATACCCACTGTTAAAACCGATGGGAAGACTGCATCCTTCTTTGTATTCAATCAGATAATCACCCAATTTGGTATCTCGAGTGATATTGTCATTGATCATGGTAGTCACTTTCAGAATGAGATGATGGAAGAACTAGTAGCTAAGATGGGGTTTAGACATGGTCATTCTTCTCTTTATTACCCCCAAGAAAATGGACAAGTAGAGGCCGTCAACAAGTCTCTCAAGACCATTTTGCAAAAAACTTTCGGTCAAAGTAAATCTATCTGGAATATCATGCTATATCCCGCACTTTGGGCATATTGAACCTCGGTCATGACTACCACTGGATTTTCCCATTTCCAGTTAGTACATGGTATGGAGTCGATTTTAGCTATTGAATGTGAAATCCCTTCTCTTAAGTTGGCAGTCGCGCTCCTACCTGACACTTCCGATATCAAGTGACCCATGGTACACCTAGAGAGTCTTGATGAGTAGCGTTGAGACACCTCTATGACTATCAAGGTGAACAAAATACCTGTCAAGGTCTTGCACGATAAGTTTGTCTATCCTCAATTGTACGTTGAGGGTGAATTGTTCCTCTTGTATGATCAAGCCAAAGAACCACTTGGGGCAGAAAAGTTTAAGCCCATCGTGTGATGTGTTTTAGAAAAAGGGGCCTATGAGTTAGAAGATTATGAAGGGAATAGGTTGGTTGAGCCCAGAAATGGGATCTACTAATACAACGCTTGAGCCCCAGGCCTGGGCGAAAATCTATGTATACTAATGTAATTTAGTGTATATATCTTTTTCTTTTTGTCTTCGGGCTTCTTATCGAGTTTTCACTTGGTTGATAGATGTCAACGGAGTCTTTGGTCTACCTAGGATTTGCATACAGAGCTAGTCATCATACATGAAACTTGTCTTCTACTGCTTTGGTGGTTTACTTAGCTGAGAGTCTACTGGTATATTTAGGTGACGTATGCCTAGGACCATCCACGAACAATGTGGGTGAATATAGCGCCATTATAGAACTTTTATACAATGCTCTCTCACATGGTATTTGTTAGTTAGAAGTTCGAATAGACTCCCAATTAGTAGTATGTCAGTTGAATGATAGTTACCATGTGTGTGATCCTACTTTACTCCAAGGATTCCTACGTGTACGTCTTTTAGAATGACAGTTTGATTTTATTACATATTATCATATTTCTAGGAGTTCTAATCATGTATCCGATGCTTATGCTAATTTTGTTTTAGATTGGCTTTTGTCACACATTTTTAATGTACACATTGTAAAATAGAAGTAAACTCGAAGATCCTTTTTTATATATTTCAAAAAATATGGTGTTTATAGTACAAAACTGGGGCTAATACCCTCAATACACATATACAACTGATATTACAATATCCCATGACATCTACGCCTGTGGCGCTGGATGTGTGTGATGGTAGCAAACCACAATGTTTATGAGACTCCGAAAGAGTCATACCCATGCTCTGGGTACACCAACCACCTGTCCCTGCATGGTTTCAGGAATATCCTCTACCTAAACTATGGGAATCCTTTGATTCAAATGCGACAGGTTTCCCTACATGTTTTCTAGGACCCTCTCGGTTTCTCCTCCTGCTGCCTCATCTCCTTGGTTCCTCCATTGATGTCAAGGGAATCTTGTCAGCCATCGCAGACCCATGTCTACATTACATAAGTTTATAGTCAATACTTAAGAACCATCCAAAAAAAAAAATTCCATTATAAAAAAATACAAAAAAATGAAATATATAAAAACATTTGACATACATATGTCACTATAGGTGGACCCTTGTGGAAGTGGCATGTCTAGAACTCTTTGGAAGTCTATCCCTGTATATGGATAGTCATCTAGGGAAATGATATGTCAGTGCCACCAGTAGAAGAAATCCTCGTTGTATGGTGTTGTCACCCTACCTCCCTCCTGCCACCTCATCACCTCAGTCCATCGTTCCATGGATGGATCGCGAGTTCCTATAGGAAGAATCTTGTGTCTAGGTCCCAGACTTGGAACCCTCTCGAAAAAGAAATAGCATAGGATAGAGGCAAACCCAAAATTTATTTTACATCCCTGTTTGCACTCTATCAACTGGCTTTTCATATTCTCCAGTAGTGAGGTACACCAGTCATATACTGTGGATCTCGTACACTACACTACATAGAACATGAATGACCTCGATGCCTTGTGCAACGAGGCCAAACCTGTGATCCTGGTCAATACTAGGAAAATAATCTTCAAAATGAGATTGTTTATTTCCCAGATAAGGACTTGAATCCCTACCTTAGGATTCCTTGCTACACAGTGAGGATCGATATATTCCTCTATCTTCATATCGCTCCGTTCTCCCCATGATTTGAGGTTTACAACCTCTCCCCGGCATGATAAACCAATCAAAATGTAATTTTCCTCTACTTTAATTCTCAATGGTTTCCCATCGATATTGAATCTCTCACTCTTAGGGTCCCAGTAACCCACAAGAATATCGAACAACCTCACATGGGCTCTCATTCCTTTGAGCGCCCAAAATTTATACAAGCCACATCACTTTAAGGCCATTTGTGCCCCCAGATCGCGATCTACAGTAACATTGACATCCTCATTCTCTCTCTCTTTCCATTCAAGAACCATCATGTCAAAGACAAAACAAAATTTGAGTTAGAACCCTTCAAAATGATTGTTTGCATGCCTATACATGGTCTAATTTACATACAATCACGTGTAGGGCTTGATATACGCACCTTGTAGTTTACACAGGAGCTTATACCTTGTCGTATATGCGACCTAACTGAAGACATCCCTTGTACACCAAAATATACACTTTGTGCCCTCAACAACTAAAAATTTAGAACCTAATTCAAAATTTTAATCCACTAAAATTCAAGAGGAAGAGAACAAGAAGTACCCAATCTAGACGGTCTGTGATTTCGTTGCCCAATGCTCCCGCAATTGCCATTTGAATATCGGAGGTATTTTGGTCCAATTTGCACTAGTTGGGTAAAAAATCAAAATGGTATAGTAATTTTGGATTTTGTTACTATTTATAATTTATTTTACCCACTTTCTATAGTTTTAATACATTTTTTCACCTAATGGACTAATACAGAGGTGGATCGAGTTGGTTTTTGTAGTTTTAACCTAGGATTCTTGTAGATTTAAGCGTTATGTTGGCCATTCATCACCACAGGAAGGTATTTTAATTAACCAACATACAATATGGATACCCACTCCATTATTCATTTTCACATTATCCTATAACTCTTACTCTTTATGCCCTAGGTACAAACCCATTTGTTGCGACACAGAACCTTCCATCTGCTATAAAGTCATGTCGTTATCAAGTGGTAGAGACTTATTGAACATGGGTTCCCTAGTTAAATCCCCTACAACATTTGGTGCCCATGATTTTTTCATAGGACTGGGAGTCCCTCACAACTCATACTTGACATTATGTTGAGCCTCATTTCTCATTCATAAACATACGGCCTTATAACCCGAGCACTCCTAAACGAGTTTAATTTAAGATCTTTTCGAACTTGTTTTAAAAAGAGAAAATATTGCCTAGTGATTTGTCCCTTTCACACTCGTTAAATTGGACTTGAAAGGTCGTGAGTCTTAGTTAATCTCTTTTTCGAATCGTTATCAAAAGGTGAAAATATTTCTAAGTGAACTTGTCTCTTTCACACTCATAAATTGGTTTTAAAAAGACATCTATTTGGCACAACTTTATCCCTTTTTCACACCAAGTAGACTAAAAGACATAAAAAGGGACATTTTTTGGCATTAAGTTGTGATTGCATCTCATGCCCTTGCTTGTAGCACTGAGCCTATATCCGGTTCTCGCTTTTCATTATAAACTGTTTTCCTCAGCAGTTTTGCATCCTCAACCAAGCAGAGCCTTCTTTTTATCCTTCAAAATTTGACACCCTATACCTAGGAGGGAGCATTCCCCCGAGTGTCCATATCTCGCATGCATTTCCCTGCATTGAGCATAGGTATGTTCCACTGTTGGAACTATTTTTACTTACTTGCAACAATCATTTCCTCCTCTGTATCATAGCATTCATTTGTCTATGAAAAAAAGAAAAAAATATGGGCATGAAGGGAGTATTATCTTGTATCGGCAGTAGTCATGTCGCCTTTTAACAGAGCACAACGTTATTTGAGTCCATTCATCAACATAATTTTTGGATTAGCGTGGCCTTAGGAAGATGAGATTGTTACAGACTCTTCTCTACTGACTGATTACTCTTCTAGTCCCTATAGAGAATTCCATTGATGCCTCATGCATCTCATGATTTCATCATTGGTTCTATGCTACTGGAGTCCTCCATATGTTTCATGCTCTTGTTCAAAGGAATTCTATCAACCTGTGTCAGCCACTCCTCAGAACTCTTGACTTTTCATGCTGGCCATACCTTCAGTTTGTCTCAGAATCACATGATACTCTAGTCCTATCATGCACCCTGACCCTACTTTCATCATTGGTTGGTCACCTTGAACCCAACAGTCGACACTTCATCATTGGTCGTTGACTGGGTGGTTTCCCTTGTGTTCAACAACAAGACATCTATTCACACATTGGGATTTGTGTAGTGTCTGGGATTCTATTAGCCTTATTGGTGTTTTCCTCGCCTTTGTCAGCAATTTTCATCATTGGTTGCTATTCAAAGGGTCTTTTTCATGTACCGCTTGCACTTGGCGCATGCAAAATACACATAGGGTCGTTCATTCATGAACTTGTTCTTCGTCTGATTTCCACCAAATCATGAAGTGCCTGCTTTGTACCTTGTGCTGACTGATGAGATATTCCTTAATGCTCTCCTTTCAGTGGGTCTCTTTCCATTGACTTCATCCCATTTATTCTGGAAATGGGACCTAGAGTTTTATGAGTACCTTGAGGCTTGCAGTCATCAGTGTCGATCTTTCTTTTCATCGACAGTTGGGAATACAACAATGTCTCTTGATTGATGGATTCTTCAGGTGTTCGACACTGACTCCTTTATTCACACTTGTATGAATGTACTCAGTGCCTTGATACCTACTTTAATTATCAGTAGGTTGTCTTATGTTTGTTAATAGTATACATCAATGACCATAAATCAAACAATGCCTCATTATGTTCGACCTCAACTCCTTTATTCTCATGAAGTAGACTTGCATCGTTGGCGGATTGTGTAGAAGACTTGAAGACATCACTATGTGGCTGCATCTTTCCTGAGTTGTTGCTTCCTTTTCATTGGACCAATACCTATATGACTTCAATGATCATGGGAGATCAGATTTACTCCATGGTATACATATATCTTCATATTGGTTTTGAGACTGGTTCTACTAGGCCTTGCTCATGACTATGACAACTATTAGCATGCAACCACATTTGTATTTTCCTATTCATGGCCACAAACACTTGTTTGGTATATTTTTCACATGGATCTGTGGTGTAATTTTATTGGCAACCATGTATGCAAAGTCAGTGCAGAATGTAACGAGGAACATTTTTTTCCAGTTGTTTCCCTACCACTCCACTTCTAGGTTATTTATAATGTATTTTAGCCATCGCAGATACTCCTATGACCTCAAACATCATGGGGCATCTGTTATATCAATATTTTCCTAAAGATATGAAATCTTGCATAGAGGGCCTTATTCCATTTCCCTATGCAGACTTATCTTCCCTGTTACTAAAATCCAGAGACAAAAATACAATTTTTTCCACTTGTACGCATCTTGCCTACTATACAACAAGCGTATACGCAGGATGCTCCACTACAACCCACATACATCGGGATTTGTGCCATAAAATGAAATTAAATGTTATGTTTCCATGTCATGATAGGATATCTTTGATCCTTGGCCTTCCATATAGTGGAAACATTTCGACGCGGCCCTTCAGTGCCATTTTGAAGGCTATAAAGAGGCCAATTCCAAGCTATGGAAAAGAAAGAATAATTCAACTTTGGGAGAAAAGTTACTCTGGAGGAATTATTTACTTTATATTGAGTCTGGATCCCTTTGTCCTTTAAGTATGAACACAGTGTTCAACCCCCAAGATCTTCCCTTATTGATTGAGAACCTCATTGTATCCCTTCTATGAGCTTGAATTTGGTGGAGGATTGAAGTGGTGGAGGCCCAACTAGAAGGAACTTAGTTTCTTAGTTCCGAACCGTGTTGATACGAAAGTCTAACATTTCCACTTCTGCTGATCATTTATTAATATAAATACTCTTTTCTCTTTCAATTGATATATTGCAAATATATTGAATTGTTATTCCATGGGCGTATTTGTCATGTTTATTAATGGATTATGCTATCTAATGTGCTAACCTTTTATATTATCACCATATGCTTTCTTTTCTTGTTTTTTGAGAACTTGTCGCAGGTATATAGCTTTGGGTCAAAGTGCTCAACTATGGACGTCATCGAACATCTGGACGAGGTAGGCCTATTATCTTGTCTTGCTAGCATATTTATTTATATAGCATACTTGAGAAGAGATTTGATTTCTGCAGTCATTTCCGTCTATTGTGGTTCACCCTAGCCATAGAGAGATTTTCCTCATAACAATGGGTTACAAAGATGTTGGGTTATGACTTTCAAATTCTCTCAAAAAAAAGGAAAACATAATGTTGTGGTAGATTCCCTTTCAAAGAAAGAAAAAGAAGCAAAAGGTTCACTATGTGCTATTTATATTTTTCAATCTGATTGGGTGGAAGAAGAAATGATAGAATGGAAGCAAGATGATGTGGTATATAATATCATTAAACAACTACAATATGACCCTAGTTAGGTAGATAATTTTGTATGGAAGTATTGTTTTTTATGGTATCATGAGCTCCTACAATTTTTCCCAACTCAAACAGAAGGTCCTTCTAGAATTACAAATTTAGCCTATAGGAGGGAATTCTGAATTCTTGAAAACATGCCATAGGACCAAGAAGGATTTTTTCAGAGAAGGGATTAAAAATAATGTTAAATTTTGTTTGTTTGAATGTGTGGTTTTCAAATAGAATAAGGGAGATAGAATAAAGACTACAGGTCTACTACAAACATTAGCTATACCAAGTAAACATCGGGAAGAAGTTTTAGTGGATGTTATTACAAGTTTACAAAAACTTGAAGGAAATACTATCATCACAATAGTAGTGGACCGAATGACAATGTCTGACCATTTTTTCTCTCTTTATCATCCTCTTAAAGAAATTGTAGTACCCAAAAAATTCATGGAAATAGTTCAAAATCTACATGGAGTCCCAAAGAATATTATAAGTGATGGAGATCCAATTTTCACAGGAAATTTTTGGATTGAATTATTTTCTTTTTTGGGTACTCAATTGGTCATAACTCATATTACCATACTCAATCTGATGGGAAAATTGAGATTGTGAATAAATGTCTAGCATAATATATTTTCTTCTTTACATATGATTGTTACCCATGATTTTGGTCATCATGATGATGTATTGATGATGGTGTACTAAGGCTCTTCATAAGAACTTTCTCCTGAGAAAAGTTACTTTCATCTCTTCCCTAAAAACTCATTTTTGAAGAGGGTTCACAGGCTGTTAATATATTTGGGTGCGACAATGACCCATTCTCACAGGCTTCTTTAAGCCAGGGTGCAAGCTTCTCACACTGTGTTGAATAGCCAGGGTGCGAACTCTTCCTAAAGCATGGAAAAAGATGAATTCTCGATGTTTCTAGAAGGGAATCTTCTAGAAGAATGGGTTGGCATTCAAATGGTTATCCTTGTACTAGATTCCCTAATATTTTGGGATCATTCTTATCCAAGTAACTATCTCATTCTATCCTATATATTGAGGGAATTCTCATGGAAAAGGTTAAGCAAGATTCATTGGAGAATTGGTGAAAGAATTGTGTGAAGGACTTAGCTTGAACAATAGCTTGGAGACTCTAGCAAGTCTATCAAGAGGATTTGATCTTATTCATGCAAGGATTGATAAAGTGTGTGTGTTGGAGCCAAGAGTCATCGAAAGGAAGCTTGTGACATCAAGGCTATCAGGTTGTAATCTTTACTTTCAATTAATATGATACAGTGGCATGTCCCTTTCCCATAAAGCTAGTTCCACTTTATTGTGTAATTCCTTGATCATACACATAAGTTGATAGTTTAATATATTGTGCTATCTTCACTTTGGCTGGTTTGTGTTGTCTTAGTCTTGACCTCATGAGAGCACTGGAGCGAAGTCAGAGAAACAAAGACCCTAGGAAGCGATAATAAGGTATGTTATTTGTTCCTTCTTCCTAGTTAATTCAATGGTCAAAACTTAGGGAAATAGTCATGTCCTATCTAGTTTTGTTCTAGATCCAGGTGGATCTACAGAGATCTATTAGTGTCTGCACCTACCAATTAGTCCGATAACAAAATTGGCGACTCTACTGAGGATCGATCCCATTTTTTTTGTGGATTTTGGTATTTTTCTGTGGCCATTTTCTCTTGTTTTACTTTTATCCTTTCCTATCAATCTCTGAGTCTTCAGGATATCCTGATAGAACCTCTGGGTCCAGAGGCCTTTTCAAATTTTGTTTCATTTTCCAAAAATTTGACTAGTTTCAGAGGTTCTTGCACTACACTTTATTGTAGCCTGCAAGAATCCACATATTTCACATCCTTCCTTTAGGTTCAGTGCGAGGTTCTCGCACTCTGCTCAAGGGCCACTTGCGAGAATCACTAATTCTTGCACTGTGTAACACTCTCAGCCTGCGAACCCATTTTTTCAAACTTTTGTATTTGAGTTTTGGCATCTTCAACTGCCCAGATCAGTCTAGGTGCCTCATAAGAGTTTCTTGGACCATTGATTGATGTACTTCTTGTCTTCGTTTTCGTGCATGAACAGTCTTAGGATTTCAAGGCTCTTCTTGTCACTTTTGTCTTGACTTTCGTTTCTTGACTTTTCTTGGCAAAACCATACTCTCTGATTTCGGAATCCGAGTGTGTTTGATTAGTTCAGAACCAGTGATCGGTTGAAAGTTGAGTTTTCTTGGTCTTTATCATTTTCTTATTGTTTGAAAGATCATTTTTCTTATGGAATTGAAAAGACTAGATTGGTTTGCTTGTTATTTTTATTTTCATTCAAAGAGTGGATTGGGTTTTTATCATTGCTTGTTCATTGGTTTTTGATTTCTGTACTCTCACTATCATGGTGTGGGTCCTTTTTGAAAAGTGAACAAAAGTTTTTCTTTCAAATTTTTTTTTCGTCTTTGAAAACATTGAAAACCAATTGTTGAAATTATTGAAAAAGAAGCAATAGAGAATTGTCATTGATGCGCGATTTGTTGCATTTGCATTTTAAAGGAAATTTTGCATTGTAGTTCAAGGTTAATCTAGAAAAATTTCTCTTTCCCTCCCATCCATAGGATTCATTGAACGAAAAGTGATATATTTCATTCTCATCCATGCATCGTTGGGTCAGAGTCTCATACAACATAAGTTTCATCTCCATTTCCTTTGAGTAAACAACAACTCTTAATAACACTGCGGAATCATAAAATTTAACTAGTAACTCTTTTATAGGGATTTATTACACCAACATTTAGCTAGGGTAGAATTTTGGAGTAGGAAGAGTGATACACTCTCCAAAAGCATAAAACACACAATAGAATCTTGTGTTAGGGAGTGTTAAATTCCATTTGCAACATCTTGTCCTGGGAAGCCCTTCTCACAGAAGGGTCAAACACGAGGTCGCATTGATATTGGCAGAGTTAATCACCCTGCTTTGTTGATATTATTGTAGAGATTGCACGTATTATGCGGATCACTCGGAGGTATACCCACAATGATGAGTGGAAGCTTTTTGAGTTGATTTTGGGCTAGATACCCTGCCCTTGCATGTGGATCAGACTATCGACTATCCCCCTAGGATTTATTTTTGTTGGTGGTGACCTTAGTGGCCTATCTTTATAGGTTCTTACATGAGGTGACTGTGAAGGGAAAAGTCTTCATGGTACCTGGAATTGATGTTGACCAAACTCACTCGAGCTCCTTGGAGGGTATACCCACGATTATGTGTGGGAGCTTGCACCAAGGTGTAAGTCTGTTAAGCAGGCCGTAAACATAACTTTTCCATCATAGCCTAGCCTCTTCTCATCTCATTGTTACGATGTTGGATTTCATCACCAACTAGTGGCTTCGGAATTAGAAGGTCTTGTTTTCTTGGTGATTTCTTTCTAGATTTTGTTTACTAGCGCGTGTTGTTTGTTTCTCGAAGTTGACCATAAGATTTTCTTCGTGAAGTTTGTCACTCATTTACAATAGCTCCTCCATGTCGTTCACATAGAATGCAAGGTTTATCTCCAGAACATATGGAAGGTTCCCAATCCTTGCCTACAATTACACCTGAGGGCTCTCCTTGGCAAAGTGAATTCACAGTCATCACCACACCACAAGTGGAACAAACTGACTCTCTAGAACATTTTCGAATTACAAATACTCGAGAGGACTTTCGACTTCACCCTGATTATGAGAAATGTTTTATGCGAGCAAACTCTTCCGGAGACTTAATTGTTGTTTATTCTAGATCTCTGACTGGACATGGGGAACAAGATCCTTTTTGGTCTACAGGCGTTTTTCGACGGGACTTTTTTGGTCCAGGTTCACCTGTGATTTCCAAAATCAACCCACCTGTGACTGCTGAAATATCTAGTACATAGACAACACCGATGACTACCGCTTATCACTTTACCATCCCTGCCAAAATGGACCATCTCACAGCTACTACGAGTGTTCCAACTGGGTTTACTATGGTTAGTCTTTCTCCCATAAACACACCGTGCATGCCCCACGTCACTCCGACACTACCACCTAGATACCGTGCATTGAATGATTCCATTCCTACTCCTGCGCAAACTCCATCCAGATCTCCTGGTGGTCCTTCTTCTTCTAGAACTTTCTTCCTGGTTTTGTTCCAACACTCCCTCAATTTCCTTTTGGAGGACCTTCTTCGTCTTCTACTGGAAATCTTATTCCTAGTGGAACTATTGTGTCATTCATTCCAAATTACCATATTCCTGTTGGTGGACAATTTCACCAAGGTGGTATGACTCAACCCCCTCTTAGTGGGAAAATTCCTTTTGGCATGTGTGTCCCAATTGGAACACAACCCCCAATTGGATCATTGCCCCCAATTGGAAAACCACCTTCGATGGGAGGACCAACCCCACCTTATGGGAAAAACATACCTCCATCCTTGGCCCAGTATTGGAATCAATTGATACAAAATCCTCCTCAAAGGACTGGGGGGCAACAGTTTCCAGCTGCGTCTGTAACACCCCCTAGTATGGGCCAACCATATCCAGGTTCGTTCAATCCCATTTGGGGGAAAAATTCTCAAACTCAAGCCCCTGTTCCAGGGTATACTCCTATGAGCTACTATCCTCTCCAACCACCACCGAATATGCCTGTGTCTTCACATTATATTCATACTGCTTATGGGCCTACTGGTTTGCCGATAGGGCTTCCTCCCTAAAGCCACCAATATCCGCAGGTGAATCGACAACTACCCTTTCTCGCCACTTTGGATATTCCGGATTTGTCAAGGATTTTAAATGATCCTATTCGTCACTCTCCCAAATGGTCTGTTATACCCTCCAAGATTCCATCAGACATTCCTAAATTCGATGACAAAGAGAGAGAGGACCCAAACAATCATGTTATGAATTTTCACTTATGGTGCTCATCCAACTCGTTGATGGATGACTCTATTCATTTATGTCTTTTTCAACGAACCCTCACAGGTTCTGTTGCGAAGTGGTATATCAAATTGCCATGAAGTTTCTTCTCTGACTTCAACACCCTAGCTATGGCTTTCCTTACACATTACAAGTTACTGATCTGTTATGACACGGGGACCGAGATTTTGACTTCCTTCAAACAGAACAAAGGAACTCATATATCTGATCACATCCATGAGTGGTGAAGGAGATGACGTCTCATTAAACTTGAGCTCCCTGATTAGTTGCTGGTAGAGTGGTTCCCAAAATCATTTGTGAATGACATCCTTAAGGACATTTCCATGGGTGGCGTAGTCACAGAAGAGCAGGCTATAAGTCATGCTCAATATCTTGACCTCATTTATTCACAAATGGGAACCCTTTATGACTTACTACCTGACTTACCTCATCCTCATCCTTCCAACACTTCAACTACTCCAGCTGCCTTGCATGTAGTTGATGGTGTGATTGGCTCTTCCCAGGGCCAACCACATTCCGCCTCAAGCACCAACCCCAAATCTTCTTCTTCTAATGTCCAAAATTCTTCGTCTCCTTCCCCTCTCACTGGAAAAACTTCTGAGGTAAATGCAGTCCAATCTACCCCAGCTGGTAAAAACAAATCTAAAAAGGGGAGAGGTAAGAATAAGGAGGGCAAAAATAATTCTCAAGCAGAGCAAACCAAAACTACCCCTATTGACGATCGAGATAAGCGCAAACCACGATATCCTTGTCTTATCTGTGGTGATGATCACTACACGAAGGATTGTCCACGACATGTCGAGGTCACTAAGTTCCTTCAAGGATCTCCAAAACCACCTGCACCAGCTGTTTTGTACCAACCTTTCCCATCTCCACAATAGGCTCAATTGGTCATCCATGACCAACCCTCATCTTCTACTACATCATATGTTTTGATGTGTACTGGTGATTCTAAGCAGAGCAATGTTTCCCTCACTACTCGAGCCAAAGATTATTCTCCCTCTAACGAGAAGGTTGATGATATACTGCCTTCCTCAGCACAACCCTCTCCTACAACTCCACCTACCAACGGTCTTCTTCATCTCAAATGACCGAGCCTCGACACAGTTCTACGACCCCCCCCAAAGGGTGTCGTTCAGAAATAGACTTTCAATCCTCACGCTTGTGCTACCTAGAACTACAACATTGTTGAAGATCTGGATGAAGCACCTTATGCAATGTCATCCCTCGAAGTCCTTCAGACTTGTCCCGCACAACGGAAGGCATTGTTGAAAGCTATCGGTGGAATTGATCCAATGGATACGAATTTGATAATATTTGACTTGGAAGATCACATTCCAAGGTTACCCCCTCAACTTGCATTCCAGATCCAAGTAGTTGTCTTTGACAAAAACATTTGTCAAACCGTTATCGACGAGGGTGCCTTGATGTGTGTCATGTCTCTTGCTTGTTGGAAATCCATTGGCTCTCCTTCTTTGAATGAATCCCAGAAAACTCTTAAAGCCTTCAACGACTACGGTTTTAAGCCCTATGGTGTTCTTCCTTCATTTCCCATCATGTTAGAAGGAAAAACAGTCCAATTTGAAGTGGAAGTCTTTAACGCTCCCCTTGATTATAATCTTCTGCTTGGCCGTAGCTGGATCGATTCCATGCACACAGTTGTGTCGACCCTTTTCCATGTGGTACATTTCCCACATCAAGGTAAGGTTATCACCATCGATCAACTAGCCTTCTTCAATTACGATACCCATACTGGCAACGTATTGTTTATCGCTAAAACCCCACCGGGTTATGAGAACGTCGGTGTTGGCCTTCTCAAGGACTCTTCGTTAATGGGTACTTTCCCCATTCCACCGCCCAATGTTCTACACTCGTCTCTTGCTTCTATCAACATGATCTCCACTTCGCCTCGCGAACTTCCTACGTCTGATGACCCTTGGATAGTACCTGACCCTGGAGATCATCTTTGTTTCAGCGACACAATGTCGTTAAGTCCTATTGAATCTGCCTATCAGGCCATTTAATCGACAACACCTTCTACCCCCTCTCTTGATGAGTTGTCTCCCAATCCTTTCCATGTCATTTTTCCCACAGAAAATATGATCATGTCTGTCATGGAGGACACCCCTTGGGACGATGGACATCATCATTCCATCCTCTTTCTGGAGAAACATACCATCAAGAACTACCAATGGATCTCAACTTTGTCGACCATTATTGTTATCTCCACCATTCCCGAGTCTGCACACGATGTGTTTTTCGAAGGGAACTTAAGCAATATCTCACCCACTATTCCCCTTGACATCTTCGTCAAACTTGGAATTGTCGAAAATGTCCATATTGGAGCTTCATGTTCCCCTGACGAAACAGTCACCTATACATCCCTTTTTCAAAGAGTTTCATGACATCTTCGCCTGGAGCTACGAATAAATTCTGGGTATCGACCCTGAGATTGTGATACATGAGATAAAGACATTCCCTGATGCTAAACCCATCCGGCAACGCCTTCGTCCAGTTCACCCATGTAAAGCAGCTGCTATCAAGCTCGAAGTCGAGAGACTTCTTAAGTCCAACTTTATTTATCTAGTTGCTCTCATAGACTGGGTTTCCAATCTTGTCCCGATTGACAAGAAACAAGGCACCATTCGTGTATGCATTGATTATAGGGATATCAACAAAGCTTGTCCCAAAGACAACTTTCCTACCCCCTTTGTCGATCAAATTGTTCACGATTGCACCAGAAGTGAAATCTTCTCTCTCATGGATGGTTTCTCCGGGTATAATCAAATCAACATTGTTCCTGAGGACCAACATAAGACTTTTTTTATTTGTCCTTGGGGTACTTTTGCCTATCAGAAACTTCCTTTCAGTCTCAAGAATGCTGGTGCAACTTTTCAACGCGCTATGTCTTATGATTTCCATGATATCAAGCACATCGTTCAACCCTATTTGGCCAATTTACCCGCTCATTCAATGCACCGAGTCGATCACCCAACTCACCTCCGAGCCATTTTCGTTCGCTGTCGGTTCTATCATATACGTTTGAATCCTCATAAGTGCATTTTTTTCATGGAATCCGGCCATCTTCTAGGTTTTATCATTTCGCATCGAGGGATTTGGGTATATCCTTGAAAGGTTGAGGCGATCCTTAATGTCCCTCCTCCTTCTACTCTTCGCCAGTTACAAAGTTTGCAGGGGAAAACAAACTTTCTTCATCATTTTATTCCAAATTACACCAAGATAACTCGTGGATTTACGAGGCTATTAAAAAAGGATTCAGAGTTCGTTTGGGATACCATTGCCAACAATTCTTTTGAAGCTTTGAAGTTGTCCCTAACACGAGCTCTGCTTCTCTTTCCCCTTGATTAAATTCACGATTATTTCCTTTACCTTGCTGCCTCGGATTACACCATTGGCATGGTTCTCGTCCAAGAGGGTGATGCTAATGAAAAACATGTTATTTACTATTTGAGTCGAAGTCTCACGCTGACTGAAATCAAGTATTTACATGTCGAAAAACTGGCCTTGGCTGCCGTTCAAGCCATCCAGTGCTTCCGGCACTATATCCTTTCACGCAAGACTACGGTGATTTCCCATTGCAACCCTATGCAACACATTATGACACGTCAATTGCTAGGGGGAAAATACTCCAAATGGATTGTGATACTCTAGGAGTTTGACTTGGAATTCGAATGCGCAAAGTCCAAGAAGTCCTTAGTTTTTGCTGATTTGATATGCGACTTTCCCCATTCTGCAATGGAAAATGTAGTAGCTGATTCATTTCCTGATGAATCTCTTTTCCTTACTAGCACTGATGATATTTGGTATGGTGATATCATTATATATCTCCAAACCCATACTTTCCGGCCAACTTTGTCTAGTACTGAACAACGTCAAATACGATATCAAGCTCATCAATACATTATCCTCGGGGATACTCTTTATCGTCAGGGGATTGACTCTGTTTTTCAATGTTGTCTAACGTTTGACAAAGCTGAGAAAGCTCTGAATGACTTCCATTCTGGAGCCTGTGGTGGTCATATGTCTAGGTATGCTACTGCCCAGAAGATCTTACGAGTAGGGTATTTTTGGCCTTCATTATTTAATGACTACATCATCGCCATTGAAAAATGCCATGCTTGCCATACCTATAATAACAAGATACGATCACATCCTGCTCCTCTTCACCCTATGGTCTCAGTTGGTCCCTTTGCAAAATGGGGCATCGATTTCATGACATGTCACCCTCACTCGATCGGGGGGCATGGTTACATTATTGTAGCCATCGATTACTTTACGAAATGGATTGAGGCGATGCCGACATTTGACAACACTAGAAAGACTACAAATTTATTCATTTTTAATCACGTCATAGCTCATTTTTGTGTTTCCCAAGCTATCGTCACTGATCACGGTAACCACTTTAGGAATTTTATGATGTCCGAACTTACTGAAAATTTGGGTCTTCGTCATGATAACTCGACGCCTTATTACCCACAAGCAAATGACCAAGTCGAAGCGATTAACAAAGTTCTCATAACTATGCTTCGACGAATGATAGGGATTCATAAAACAATTTGGCACACAATGTTGTTTTCAACATTGTGGGCGTACGAGACATCTGTCAAGTCCACTACTAGGTTTACACCTTTCCAGTTAGTCTATGGTGTGGAAGCCATTCTCCCGATTGAATGCGAGATACCCTCTTTAAAGCTAGTTGTTGAACTCCTACCCAACACTTCTACTGAGGAAGAACGTCTATTGTATCTTATGTTATTAGATGAAACTCAACGTGATGCCACCCTAGTTATAGAAGCTCAGAAAAAACGTGTCAAGGCCCAATACAATAAGCATGTCAAGCCTCACGTTTTCTTCGAAGGTGATCTTGTTCTTCTCTATGAACAAGATCGAGATATGTTAGGAGCTGAGAAATTCGAATCCATGTGGCGAGGTCCTTATATCATTCGACGAGTTTTGGAAAAAGGAGCTTATGAGTTAGTAGATTACGATGGTATCCCTTTGAGTGAACCCAGGAATGGGTTGTACTTGAAGAAGTACTATGCATAAAATCATCTGTGCACAAGTACTTGTATTTTATTGTATCATACTTATTGTGTGTTACTATAGCTTACTTTTGTCATTATCTAGTCTCTTCCCTTATGTGACATTGTGTTTGATTTTCAGATGTCGGAGTCTTCGCTACCCTATATTGGCTTCGCTGATGGCGCTAGCCATAGTACTCAGAACCTTGCTTCTGAGTCATGGGCAATTTATGCCCCTACAAATGAACTTGTCTTCTTACGAGGTGTGTGTCTCAGCCATGCGACCAACAACATTGCAGAGTATAGCTCGGTTATTGAATTATTGGTTGATGTTATCTCGCTCGGAATTCGTCATTTGGTTGTGCGACTTGATTCACAACTTGTAGTACTACAGTTGAGTAATGTCTATACTATACGAAGTCCTACTTTGTTATGGGTGTATTTGTGAATTCACCTCTTGGAACGTTATTTTGATTACATTGAATATCAACATATTCCTAGATGTATAAATACATTAACAGATGCATTGGCTAACTATGTATTAGACATACATTTGAATCATTTATAAATCAATCACATCAATATTCACACAATACATGATAAACCGGTAGAAGCCATCTATATATATAACGATCAAAAGATTTTTTTACAAAAAGTTTTGTCCGAAGACCAAAATGTCAAAATCTGAAGCCCATAGCTTCTACAAAGTGACATCATGGATGATGTTCATGGTAACACACGACTGCCCGGGAAACTCTATGGAGCAGTCGACTCATGGACACTGATACTCCTACAGTATGATGATGATCACGTCATGGAACCTCTTCAAGAAGCATGTATGGAATATCTGCAGTCAGACCCTCTAGATTTTGTTCCACTACTTGATAATCCTCAGCATATTGTGGCACTACCACTACCTCTCCTTGCCACTGAATGGAAGAAGTACCAGGAGGTTGATAAGGTCCAACATCTGTGTCATCAAAAATGAATTTTGTATTTAGTCTTTGGACGAACTTATAAAACAAAAACATTTGAATATGATAAAAATTCACAAAAAACATTTAAAAAGAAAAAAAATGTGTGTACTTCTTACCAAGTTCCCCCCACTGAGCATCCTCTGGCAGTACTAAGTCCAGATCTCCTCGAAAATCCAACCCGGCATAAGCATAGTCATCAACGATCAACATTTGTGGTTGAAACCAGTCAAAGAAGGTATCATCATACTTGATGATCAGTCCTGCTACGTGCTGGGCCATGAGCCGAAACCATCTCAGCATCCTTGGATCCCCGGGAGCCGTTAAATTCCACTCAACTTGCAGTATCAGTAATGGAACCCTCTCAAGGAAGAAGGACACCAACAAAGATTCGTACCTGAATTGCTTCAGGTCACCTCATCTACATTTGGTCAACTCCTTTTTTATACTATGCAACACAACATCTGCCCAGTTGAAAACCTGAGGTTCAGTACACTCGATGGCATACTAGAAGTAACTCTGTAGCGCCATGTGAGGAGTAGAACTCCCTGCCATCCGAGCTATGGTGAATAGGATAGTACGGAGGGTCAAATCTCGTACTCCCCAAATAGATACCTTTCCTTTCTTCCTCTCTACCTCGGGAACACAGTGTAAATGACAATACTCACTCATGGGAAGCCCACCACCTCTGCCACCAGTCCGGCTCACATAGTACCCCCGTCGTGACAGTCCAGTCAAAAAGTAAATGTCCTCAATATCTAAGGATAGTGTGTGGACCCCCACATGAAATACCTACTGATCGGGATCCCACATACACACAAGGTACTCTAATAACCTGACATGGGCCCTCATGCCCAGGATATGAAAGTACTTCAGGAGCCCACAGTTTCTCAAAGCAGCAATAGTAGGTGGATGATTTCTGGAAATTGCATTTTCTTCTTCGTGCTCCCTTTCGCGCCATTCAAGAACCATTTTGATAGCCAATTATCTTCATAAGAAGCACAAAAAGAATATTAGCAAATTTTTTCATGATTTGGTTCTCCTTCATTGGGTAAATTTTTAAAATTTTTTTGATCTTTGCAGTTCTCGAAGGTGCCCTTTGTGCACAGTGCGAGAACCTTGTAGGCTGTTGTGGGATCACCTGTGAGAATGCCCCATTCTCGCAGGTCCCGTGTAGCCCACCTGCAAGAATGGCAGTGTGCAAGTAGGGCTCACTAAATCAATTCAAAAATGATTTTTTAACCAATGAAAATACAAATTTAAACCATGAAAGAGTAAAGGACAAAGATCCTACCTCACTGTCGCTGACGACTCGCTGAATGGACGCTCATAACTCCCGCAATCTGATGCCGAACTTTGAGGGTAAAAGAGGGGTTTTTGAGCTCAAATAGTGGAAAAGTGAAAATGATATGGTAAAAAGAGTTTTTACTCATTTTTATTTACTTTTACCATGTCATTTGATTTTTATGATTATTTATACATTAAACCCTAATCCCTAATGTCCTTTTGAGTTTAACTTTTGCAGGCGTAATGACTTCGATGTTCATATACAAGGATGCAAACATAATTTTCTTTTTCCATCGCATGTTTTGATTGTTTTTTATGGTTTTTGTATAAAACCTCAAGCGTGGTCTTTGTCCGTTATTGCGCTCGAAAATATATGAGAACACGATCAAGCATACTTTTATCACTTTTTCAGCCTCAACAAGGTTATATGGAAAATGAACCCCCCTGGAGTCCTCTTTAAGCTCTTTTCAGACTCTCTAAACATGAAAAGATAGTCGAGCGACCTTGTTATTTTCACACTCGATAAAGTATTTGAAGTAAGCGTATGGTGAATGATAACTTATCTCTTTTTCGGTATCATCCAAACTATTTTATGAAAAGGAGCTGAGAAAGTTATCTTTTAAGTGTTTTTCCAGACTCTATAATCATGAAAAACCTTTGAGTTTTCTATCTCTGGACTCGTTAAACAAACATTGACAGACCCATAATGGAACCGAACCACTCTTTCTTAGGGTTTGTTAAACATACTGCGAAGGACTTATCCAAAGGATAAGCTTATATCAACAAGCATATGTTATCCTCCTCAAGCTTGTGTAAAAATAAAGAGGTACTCGCCAGAAATGGTGGGGGGAAATTTGGGAAAGGGATATGTTTTTATCTTCGTATTGATTAGCAGTAAGTGTCGCTCTTGAACATGACACCCCCTATTCATAATTTGAAGCTGGTTTGGGAAATCCATTTGTCTCTCATTCGATTTACAACAAGGTCATTCCCTGTGTCGTCTTTGAGTCAATGCTGCCAAATCATTGGTCGTGTCATTCATAAGTTCAAGAGAAGTTAATCTAAAACCTATATTGAGTCGGCCATCTGCAGTTGTCCATTCTCTTTGTGTCAGCCTTCCGTATGTTCGGTTCAATTTGCATAATACTTTGTTTGACCTTCAAAATATATTACTCATTTCGTGTCATTGATAGAGGATACATCAAGGCACTCCTGTGACAAGTTTTGTTTCGTCGACTTCAGCTTATTATCCGGTATCAAGACTTATAAATTATTAGGTACCTTGGAGCTTGCATGCCTCAATGGAAGATTTCCTCGCTTTCGACAGTGGGTTTACATCATTGACCCCTGATCGAAAGATTCCATCAGATGTTTGAATTCAACTCATTTATTCACGCTCGATGGATTGTACTAGGGTACCTTGGGATTCATTGACATCAATGGTGATTTCCCTTGCACTTGTTAACGGTTTCATCAATGACCGATAATCAAGTGGGTTTTGCCATGTTCGACCTCAACACATGTAATCACATGGTTAGATTTGTACTTTGGTCGACGATATTGAAGACACTGGATATCATCTCTTTTGTCCAGGTTACGATGGAGTATGTATAATCTATGACACATAGATCCACTGTGTATGTCTCGTGGCTATGTCATCTCAATTTGAAATTTCTCACATAGATCCACAGTGTATTCCTAGTGGCTATGCTATATTTTGGCAGCGTGGATCCACAGCGTATGATTGGTGGCCATGACCTATGTCTTCAATGTCATCCATCTATGATCTGAGTATGGGAAAGCCTACCTCAGAATTGGTATATATGATATTCTGCAGATGCTTGGTTGTTCGCAAGTTTCCGATTAGGTGTGCTCCTGGTTTCCGACACACACATGTAGCTTACAAAGTATTTCGGCTGTCACTGTTTCCAAAATCATCCTTTGGGGGGCATTCTGTTACCCAGGATTTTGGTTGTCATGATGATGTATTGATGATGGTGTACTCAGGCTCTTCATAAGAACTTTCTCCTGAGAAAAGTTACTTTCATCTCTTCCCAGAAAAGTCATTTTTGAAGAGGGTTCGCAGGCTGCTAATATATTTGGGTGTGAGAATGACCCATTCTCGCAGGCTTCTTTAAGACAGGGTGCGAACTTCTCGCACTTTGTTGAATAGCTAGGGTGCGAACTCTTCCTAAAGCATGGAAAAAGATGAATTCTCGATGTTTCTAGAAGGGAATCTTCTAGAAGAATGGTTTGGCATTCGAATGGTTATCCTTGTACTAGATTCCTTGATATTTTGGTATCATTCTTATCCAAGTAACTATCTCATTCTCCCCTATATATTGAGGGAATTAACATGGAAAAGGTTAAGCAAGATTCATTAGAGAATTGGTGAAAGAATTGTGTGAAGGACTTAGCTTGAACAATAGCTTGGAGACTCTAGCAAGTCTATCAAGAGGATTTGATCTTC
>JZKD02S1630272.1:92021-112059 GCA_000966675.3 Picea glauca
TCCCATAAAGCTAGTTCCACTTTATTATGTAATTACTTGATCATACACATAAGTTGACAGTTGAATATATTGTGCTATCTTCACTTTGGTTGGTTTGTGTTTTCTTGGTCTTGACCTCATGAGAGCACCAGAGCGAAGCGGGAGAAACAAATACCCTAGGAAGCGATAATAAGGTATGTTATTTGTTCCTTCCTCCTAGTTAATTCAATGGTCAAAACTTAGGGAAAGAGTCATGTCATGTCTGGTTTTGTTCTAGATACAGGTGGATCTAGGGAGATCTGTTAGTGTCTGCACCTACCGATTAGTCCAATAACAATGATAAAAAAATAGAATGGGTCAACTGGTTTCCCTTGGTAGAATGGTGGTAAAGCACATCCTTCCATACTTCATAAAAAATGTCCCCATTTTTTTAAATTTATGGATATCATCCTCCACCCATCACATCACCCTTGAAAGGGACTGCAAAGGTTCAAGCAATGGAGAACCACATCTAGCACCAACAAGAGGTTCACAAATTCTTGAAGGACAACTTGGCCATGGAACAAAATGGGATGAAACAACAAGAAGATCAACATCACAATAAAAGGTAATTTGAAGTGGGGGATTGGTTATTTTTTATGCTACAACCATATAAGCATATGTCTCTCAAGAAAAATAATGGACAATAAATTATCACCCAAGTATTACGGCCCCTATAAGGTTTTGTAAATTATTGGAAGTATGGATTACAAATTGGAGTTGCCTCCATATTCACATGTACATCTAGTATTCTTGTTTCTTTCTTAAATAAGGTAATAGGAAAAAAGATCCCATTCCAAACTATTTTATGAGTCATTAATGAAGAAGGGAAAATCATACTAGAACTAGAAACAATCCTTGAAACAAGGATTAAGCAGCTAAGAAATCGAGCAATTACTAAGTTTCTCATCAAATGTAATAAACTACTAGTGGAAGAGGCGGAATGGGAAGATGATTTAGTCATGAAAAAACACCCATGGTTATTCAAGTGTTGAAGAGAACACTTTTTTGAAGAGGAGGGGCATGTCAATCCCTAGACACAACCCCATGTTATGTATAAAACCCATTCTTAATCCCTAGATATTGAATTATTAAATTTCTAGTGTTATATTTTTATGTAGGATAGAACCCTTCATTGCATCCTTTCATTATAATTGTACCCTATATCTCCTATATACATACGAAGGATACCTAGTCTTAGGATCATCATATCTCATCTCATATTGTATTCTAAATTGGATATATTGTAAAAGCAGGTTCTTTATCCAGATTATATTGATAACGAAATGAAGGAAGAGATAAAACAAGGAAACAAACATATATATTGCAAGAAACACCTTAATACAGTTAGATATGATTCTCTTAATGATGGAATACAAAAGTATGTAAATAAAAATCACACAAGCTATCTATAATGATGGTAGTTTATCCCTGAATAGAGAGATGTATCGGCTATGATCATTCACAAGAATTTGAATACACATAGGCCAAAAATGTATTTTAACATAAATAATTAATGAGAAAACCATAAACATAAAAAAAAACCTAACCCTAGAAGATGAAACGCCAAAAGGTTTGTAGGCCTTGATGTGGTTAGTTGATAGATCAACTTCCCAGGGGCATTACATTTTCATTCGATCTTTGTTGGGGTTCTTAGTAGCCCGTTTGAAATTTATATATAATAAGTACACATTCCAAATGGACCAATACATTCCTTTGGAATCTATTGGGTGCTTCCACTTAAAAAAAACATCATTTAGGGACTCAAAATAACCCTGTAGGTTTGAGACCCGAAAAACTATAGAAACACTACCAAGATGTGGAACAATTATGAATTAGTAGAACAGGTGGGTGGCCATGAGTATCCACCTATATCATTCCTCCCCCATTAGGAATAATTGGTCCCCATTGCATTAAGTTCTTCCATTATTTGAGGAAATTTCTTTTGAATCTGATTCCTGGTCAGCCACTTGTCGTCTTGCTTTGATGACCCAATAGTGTTGGATGTTATTCTAGAGGGTTCCCTTCATATTGGTGTCTATGATATGATGCATTATTTATGCAAGATCATTGTTGGCAAAGCAAGAATGCGCAAGTGGAGGACAGTTGGATATGCGCCAACACACATTTTGGAGATATTTTGAATTTGAACAAAATGAGACATTAATGTAATATCTAGAAAGGATATGTTTGCATTTATGGTCCATAGATTGTAATTCAGATCTTGATAAGTTTCTCTCATCTATCAGCCATATGAATTTAATGTAATCAATGTAATGTTATTGTAGGCTTTAATTCGATTAGATAGCTTGAAGTTGTAGGAGGGAAAACTCTAGAAAGCTCCCTCACATGTATTGTATTGTATTATTATTCTCATTGTAAGAATTAGAGCTGTAGAACAAGAGAACATAGGAGAGCATAGTAGAACAAAGATTGTAGAAGTTGTATAAGTAGATAGTTGTTGCTATTGAATACATGTACATGAGAACTTGAATTAATATAAGATGTTTTGATCCAATTTCATGGTGTATTGATGGTTACTGTGTACATCTATTGAATGGTATGTTTACATTTTTCTTATATACTTTGTTCTGCATTTGTTTTAATGCTTATGTGTATGATTTCATGTTGAATGTATGAGACCTTTGAGAGGGGGAGTATGATTTTCAATTGTTTCTCATCCTGAGAAATTCCTGCAAGGAGTGCAGTGGAGGTCCACAAAGAGTGTGTTGACAAGACTCTGAGTTTTACCTCAAAAAAGATCAAGAGAGATACCATTGTTCTCATACCAGTAGAAGTGCGAGTATACCATAGAGCTATGCAAGGAGTGTGTAGGTAGTTTGAAGTCTTATACTTTTCCAACCCAAGCGAGTGGTTGAAGGAATTGTTTTGCAAGGAGTGCACAGAATAGGAAGACATCAGATAATCAATGATTATTGTGAAGGCCGCAAGGAGTGCGTGTAGGATTCCCTAAAACCCTTGAGTTGTAATAACCAAGCTCAGGAGGGATAGAGACTTCAAAGAATCTGAAGGTTAGAAGAGGGTTGAAGTCATCTCGAAAAATCAAGCTCAGGAGAAAAGATGCCAAATTATTTGGCCATGAGTTATCAAGAAATTGAACGTACGGTTGAAGTTTCTTTAAGGGAGAACTACCAATTTTTATTGGACTGTTGGATATCGTAGATGAGTGGAAGGGTTAATATGAGAGTCCTTAAGCATTCATAAACTCGGGAGGGAGAATATCCATCATATCTGGATCAACGCGAGTTGTTGATATAGTGCTTTGAATTTCATCATTTCGGAATTTGGGAGCATGGAGAAAGTTGTGACTCATATTTAAGAGTAGAGAAATCCCGATTCATGAAGTCCCAACACGATCTGGACCATCAAATCCTGGAAGAATTAGGACCGTTGATATGAGGAGAGGAAGTCACGAGTTCATACTTTGGGAAAAGGATAAGAGTCGCATCACGAACTCATAAATCATGAAATCCCGACGCGCTCAGAGGTTGACCCCAGGACTTGACTGAAGGTCATACGGTGAATACATAAGGGAGGAGCTAAAGAACTATTAGCCCTTTTTTGGGTTTCAGGGGTTGAAGAATTCAAAGGGACTCACCTCAAAAATCGTGAAATCTGAAATACCTTTTCAGGTTAAGTCATTGGTCATGTCAGCGGTCACGTGGGTAAGATTTTGTGCCTATTTCTTGTTTGCACAGGCGTAACTCCTCAGAAGGACCCATGGTCACAAGTGTGAAGATTTCAACCGAGAATCAAAGAGTCATTTCAACTCAAAGGGAGATTAAGAACGATCCTTAGACCGGGAGGTCAAGCAGAACTTGCTGAGGTAGGGGTGCCATGTTGGGTGGTATCAGAGCCCAGATCTCAAATTTTTGTAGCAGAGAGAAGATTGAACACAATTCCACTGAGAAGATGTCAAGAGAGACTGATGCCTGATCCATCCATGGAGAGGGAAATGAGATAACTTGACGCTCAATTAGATGCTATGGAGATAGCACATAAATGGATAACTGATGTTGGAGATGTCAGTGAATCCAAGAATGATAATGAAGCAAGACCTGAAGAAGTAGAAGTCGCAGTCGAAGATGTTGCAAAAGAATGTCGATTCAAAGCTTTTGTGATGCAGCCCCACCTCCCCTTCGGGGTTCTACGACCTCCTGGTGTATAGATCATTCCAATCATGAGTCGGATTGACTCTTTGGGCTTCTTAATGAACCCTGATCAATTATACACAGGCTCCCTTTCTTGATTGGGTGCATGTCATGTGATACCCACACCTTCTTTCTACGCATTCTAGCGCTCTTCAGTTCATGGACACTAGCTCCTCTTTACTAGTCCCTCCCTTCATATGACCCTGGGATGTGCCCTTATTCTAATGCATGATTGTGAGTGCATGTAAGAGTGGTTTTATACCAACCCATTTTTTCCCCGCAATCCTCCTCCAACCTACATGTGTCCTCCAGACAAAACCATAGTTCAAATTGTGGCCCGGCTTCAATTCCTTAACCTCCTCGCAACCTTTATCCCCGCAATGACACAAGATCATCAATCTCACAATATTGATGATAGCATCCAAATAAATGGTTCAAATCTACACCCATTCCATCTACGTATCAGATCTGTTCCTCCTAGATCAATAACTATGATATCTTTTGCAACTCTAGACTTCAGGTGTTTGAAATCTCAAACCTCGCTTTCCTCTGTCTCCAATATTCCATAGTCAAGAATATCCTGACACATGCCCTTTTAAATATGTGGCTAGGATCTCCTCTACTATTCTGACGATATCATTTCTCAACTGAAACTCAAGTGTAACTTTCCCCTGAGCTTGCAATATGGTTAAAAGTGTCCCCTCACAAATCAACGACTCTTGGCTCTAAGGCTATTCGGGCTCTGGGTATTCCAACCTTCTATGCGTTCTTTCCTCCTAGAGTGTCTTCATACGAAACACACAATCTCTTGACGTGTGTCTCACCTTTGATCTTACGGTCTATATCTACTTGGGGTCTTCAGGGTTCAAGAGTTTCAAATCCTATGCACTTGCTCCTCCCAGAGTGCTTTCACCCAAAAACTCAGATTTTGATGGATTTCTGCCACATGTCCTTCCTAATGATGGATGGTCCCAAATGACTTCGAGACTTCAAAATTTTTTTGAGTCCACTCTCCTTTGTATGGACAATGTTAAATTTATTGCACCTTCTCGTGATCATATGACGACATATCCCTTCTTTCTCAGATCCAATGGATGAAATATGTTATTCTCCTGTGTGCTTCCTCTGTTCACTGGACATAGATCTGACGGTCCAGGCTCCTTCTCACAACCAAATTTGATGGTTTTTATCGCTCCTCCTCCTGAGATTCCAACTTCTCTCAACTTGGAATATTTTATCCATGTTCAAAGGTTTTGGCCTTTGAACTCTCTCCTGCGAACTCGACTCTTGGGTCTTGCTTTTCTCTTGTAGCATTATCTCTTCTGAGGCTTTGGACTTAGAATAAGTCTGCCTCCTACACACTCTCTGTGTTATCCCTTTTGAGCTTGGTATCCTCAAAGACTCTGATCTCCCACACACTCCTTGCATTTCTTTGATTTCGTCAAACTCATATCCGAAGTATTTTATTGCAAAGAAAATGCTTCTCTCCCTTCTAGCGTTCTCCTTGCTTGATGAACACCTTGCAGAGCTTCTCCTGACAGAGTTTTTAGTAAATATGTCTACTTACAAACTCAACACAGAGTTCTTTATGTACACACATGCACCGACTAAATGCCCACTTGATAGAGCTCAACAAAGTTCTCAATAACTCTGGTTCTCTCTGAACTCGATAAAGAGTTCTTCCTGTTCACTCCTTGCACTCGCTCGATGCCCACCTGCCAGAGCTTCTATAGAACCTTTAGTGTTTTTGTTATGTGCTTATTCTACACAATCTTTCCTGCAGAGTGTTCAGTAACTCTGAGTCTCATCCTTGAGTCTTTGAATCCTTCTGGTGTGCCCTCTTGGCACATCCCCTCCTGAACTCGATTCGATATTCAAGTGCGCACTCCTTGCATTGGCTATAAAACTTCCAACATTCTATTGTACACTCCTTGCGCAACCTAAAGAAACTAGAATGATACAAAAAAATCTATAGGAATCTATATTCCTACTATAAACAAAACTTATCATACATATACAACATTCATTCATGGAATACATAAATACATGAACAACAATATGCATGAAAAATTGCTTTTCTATTATCTCTCTGTGTCTATACAAATGTTTACAAAAATTGAACTTTAACAAATTCCCAGTTCTCTCAAGCTCTCTCTCATAACTTCTAAGATCTCCTAAGGCCTCTCCCCCTTAGATATCTCTCTCTCAAGTCTCCTTAATTACAAAGCGAGGGCTCTATGAGCTTATCCTCACCATCACCTTAGTTTTATCGCTATCTCAAATATGGCACCATACTTCTATGGCTCATTACAAAAATGGATGTCCAGGCATGACTACGATCTGGAACTACTACAGGAAACCATTTAAGGAAACCCTAACCGCTACCTATACAAAGGTGTGGCTTGACATTTATCATCCTTACAACACGATAATTTGTATAGGATTATTTCAAATTTAAAAATAGGAGGATCGACACCTCTCCCTTTCTCCATTACATGCTGGCGTGTTGGTGCTTTCGCTAAGGTGGAGCGATACTCCTACATCATACTCCCCTACTAGGAAAAGCATGAGCTCCTACACATTATATCCCCTTCTCCAGTGTTGAAATCCTCCTAGATCCCAAATTCTCTTTTGAAGTTGTCCTCTTGCTCCTCTCCTACTACTATGGAAGGCTCTCCTCTGTTCAGATCCCCTTTTCTAACTACTTCTGTTGACCTCAACATCAGCTCCCTGATCTCCTCAATCACCTCATCCAGCTACTCCAGTGGTTGGCTCTTTGTATACAGTCTTCTCTGCTGCACTTCCATATTACCAGTAGGTAGATCATTATGATCCCCCATGTTTTTTTCTTCTTCTGTGGCATTAGCTTGCCACTCTGCTGCAGACTCCAATTCTGCAATCTCTTCTTGACTGTCCTGCTTCTTATTCACCTCCTCTGATAGATTAGCCTCTGCCATTGCTCCTTGTGTTGGTTCAACTACAACTTCCTCCAGTTGTTCCTTTGGATGGTATGCTCCTCCATTTGTCTCCAACTTAGCCTATTGAATGTGCAATATTTTCAATATCACCCTTCTTTATAGGGCTTCCAGTTGTTCATACAGATCAACAAAGTCCATGGTGTTTGTTCCCTCTTTTGTTGCAGGCTCCAGTGCTACAGTCATCTCCTTTTCAGCTTCCTGCCTGAAACTTTTGATCCATTCTTCTGAATGCTCATATTGTTCTCCTTGGGAAGCTTATGATATCTTCTCCTTCATCATGACAATCACCACTAGCTATCCTTCTTCTGCTGTTGCATCTGAAACACACGCTTTGGCCTCAACTGGGTTGTCTGGTAGGAATAGTCAAATTCCCCCAATGATCAGAATGCTCCTCTGATCCTCCTCCTGGATGGTGAGAGTATTTAACTTCTCATCATATTCATTCACAAGGTTTGAAAACCCACATGAATATTCACCTATCAGCACCTCTTACTGACCTGAACTCATTTCTGAGCTCCCAAGACTTTTAGATAGTCTCATTTCTTTCCCCCTGCCCAATTGGAAATTTGGGACTTCTCTTATGCCCACATGGTAGTCTATGAGATCAATCGATCCCATCTCATTGCCCTCCTAGAAATTTGAAATTTATGCACTTCTCCTTTGGAAATATGCGAGACCTTCCACTGGTCTCTTTCCATTGCCCACCTGGCAACTTGAAAGTCCATTTTCGCCCACCTGGAAATTTCTGGGATCCTCTACTAATATCATATCGTTTCCCACATGGAAATATGAATTTCCACTGCTTTCCTCCTAACAGTATATGAGATCCTCTAATGATCTCATTCCATTTCCCACCTGGAAATATGGAAATCCATCTCTACTCTCCTAGAAGTTTATAAAATATCTATTTGATCTCATCTCCTCCTCATCATTGAGGCTCCTCCTAGTCTCTGGTTCACATATGTGAATCAGTTCCTCCTTTGTGTCACTGAGGTTTTCTAATTCCCTTAGCTACCTTATCAACAAACTTCACTATCCTCTAGCCAATAGTTCCTTTACTGGCCATTTCACTCTCTTCTTTATGGGCCATTCATACACCCAATGTGATTTTGTGTCTTGCTACATTTTAAATGAAAGCTTCCCCATTTACGCTCTTATCTTGCTGAGCTCCTTATATATCTCATCCTTGCTTCTCTGCTAGTGGTATCCTCTTGGACCACATTCATGGCCTTCAATATGAATCTTCTTCTTCTACTTACCCTTGTGGCAAGTCTGTTTTTTACTCCGCAACTGAGAGAATCTTCAACTTCTCCTACAACTCACCAGGCTGTCTATTGACTGCTGCACAACTTGCAACAATCACCACAAAGAATCAACACCTTATCTTCCTTCATCTGCCACATACAAATGAATATATATTTATGATACCACTTGATGTTACCATAAGTTCTCCTTCAATCCCTTTCGCCTAAAATCTAAAGACAAAAATATCATCTCTGCTACCACCTCATGCAACCCCCCCTCCCCTTTGGGGTTCTGCGACCTCCTGGTATCTAGATCATTCCAACCATGAGTGAGATTGACTCTTTGGGCTCTTGAATGAACCCTGATCAATTATACATATGCCCCTTTTCTTGACTGGGTGCAGGTCCTATGATACCCGCACCTTCTTTCCGCGCATTCCAACACTCTTCAATTCACAGGTGCTAACTCCTCTTTACTAGTCCCTTCCTTCATACAAACCTGGGATGTGCCCTTATGCTAATGCATGATTGTGGGCATGGGAAAGAGTGATTTTAGACCAACCCACTTTTCTCCCCGCAATCCTCCTCCAGCCTACATTTGTCCTCCAGACGAAACCACGGTTCAAATTGTGGCCCGCCTTTGATTCCTTAACAACTTTTATCCCCACAATGACATGGGATCGTCGATCTCACGATATTGATGATAGAGTACAAATCAACTCTTAAAATCTATGCCCTTTCCATCTATGGATCAGATCTGTTCCTCCTAGATCAACGTCTGTGATCTCTTTCACAACTTGAGACTTCGGGTGTTTGAAATCTCAAACCTCGCTTTCCTCCATCTCCAATCTTCTAGAGTCAACAATCTGTTGAAACCTTCCATTTTAAATATGCATCCAGGATCTCCTCCACTATTCTGGTGATCTCAGTTCTCAACTAAGACTCCAGTGTAAATTTCCCCTGAGCTCACGATCCGGTGACAAGTGTCCCCTTGCAGATCAATGGCTCTCAGATCTTTGGCTATTCAGGTTTCGGGTATTCCAACCTTCTGTGTGCTTCCTCCTCCCAGAGCATCTTCATCAAAAAAAAATATCTATTGACACGTGTCTCCCCTTTGATCTGATGATCTCTATCTGCTTCGGGTCTTTGGGGTTCAGGAGTTTCAACTCATATGCACTTGCTCCTCCCGGAGTGCTTTCACCTGAAAACTTAGTTCTTGATGGATGTCTGCCATGTGTCCTCCCGAATGATGGACGGTCCCAAATGACTTCGGGACTTCAGAACTTTTGCGAGTCCACTCTCCTGTGTATGAAAAATATTAAAGTTCATGCACCTTCTCATGATCATACGGTGACTAATCCCTTCTTGCTCAAATCTAACGGCTGAAATCCGTTCTTCTCCTTTTCTCTTCCTCTTTTCACTTGACATATATCTAATGGTCCAAGCTCCTTCTCACAACCAAATCTGATGGTTTTTATCGCTCCTCCTCCTGAGCTTCCACCTTCTCTCAACTTGGAAGATTTTATCCACATTCAAAGGTTTCGGCCTTTGAACTCTCTCCTGTGAACTCGACTCTTGGGTCTCTCTTTTCTCTTGCAGCGTTATCTCTTCTGATCTGTCAGACTTAGAATAAGTCTACCTCCTACACACTCTCTGTGTTATCCCTTCTGAGCTTGGTCTCCTCGAAGACTCCGATCTACCACGCATTCCTTGCATTTCTGGGATTTCGTCAAACTTAGATCTGAAGTATTTTCTTGCAAAGAAAATGCTTCTCACCCTTATGGCGTTCTCCTTTCTCAATGCACACCTTGTAGAGCTTCTCCTGACAGAGCTTTTAGTAACTTTGTCTCCTTATGAACTCAACATAGAGTTCCTTGTGTACACACTTGCATCAGTTCAATTCCCACCTAGGAGGGCTCTAGAGAGTTCTTAGTAACTCTGGTTCTCTCTGAACTCGATAAAGAGTTCTTCCTGCGCACTCCTTCCACTCACTCGATGCCCACCTGGAAGAGCTTCTGCAGAACCTTTAGTAGTTATTTTATGTGCTTCCTCTGCACAATCTTTCCTCCAGAGTGTTCAGTAACTCTGAGGATCCTCCTTGAGTCTATGAATCATTCTAGTGTGCCCTCCTGGTACGTCCGTTCCTGAGCTTGATTCGATATTCAGGTATGCACTCCTTGCACTGGCTACAAAACTTCCAACGTTATGTTGTGCACTCCTTGCATAGCCTAAATAACTTAGAATGATACAACAAACTCAAACAAAACTAGAGGAATCTATCTTCCTACTGTAAATGAAAATTATTATACATATACAACATTCATTCATGGAATACATAAACACATGAACAACAATATGCAGGAAAAACGGCTTTTCTATTATGATGCAGGAGCATCGTAACTACCAAATCTAGCGTGGAGCCAGCAAATGTGTTTTTAAACACATGACATTCAAGCTTGATAACTTTTTTTTAAATTTCATTAAAAAATGAAGCGCCTTATCCTTCAATGAAACATTTATGAAGGAGCGCCTTTTGTATTGTATCAGACCTCGAGCCATACACTCTTATCTGAATTAGATAGAGGCATTTAATAGATTTAATGCAGGTAGATAGATGTTTTAAGTCTAGATTAGACAGGTTTAGAGTTCGAGAGGGAAAACAGATATAGACACCCTCCTTTGTACACTGTAACATTAGAATTCATAAAAAATTCAGAAGAGAAGAACAGGCAGAGAACTTGTGAAGAACACCCATGTACAGTGTTGAATTAATAGAATGAAATTCTGATTCAAACTCATGGTTGGTGTTCTTTCTCTGTGTGTATTGTTCATGTGCTTATGAATGTTTGTTTCTGGTTATGGATTTGCTTTGAATATGCTGTGCATGTGATTCCAGGTTTTAATTGAAGTCTGAGAGAGAATAAGTTTCAATTGTTTCTCTATCTGAACTAGGAGATTCCTGCAAAGAGTGTAGTTGAATTCATCCACAAAGAGTGCGTCGATGAAGGTTCAGTAGTTGAACTTTTTTTCTTAGTTTCCCATAAGGGGAAGTGGGTTTTTGCAACTGAAGAAGAAGAAGAATTCTCAGTTTTTATCCTGAGAAAAGGAGATAGACGACTGCTGCTGCAGGGAGTGCACAGAGTCTGAAGGATTCGACACTTGAGAAGTTGTTGAACACTGAGAGCAAGGAGTGCACATAAATTCCTCTGAAGGAGTCAGAGTGAATAATATTAGGAGGTATAGAACCCTTGTGATATCGTTGAAAGGGAGCATAGAAGGTTCTTGTCGAGGAAGGTTTCGAGCAGGAGCTGCAAGCGCAGGCTTGGAGAACAAGTCTCGGCAGAAGCACTTAGTCATTTTCAAGAAATCCTCAAGGAGGAGGAGTTGATGGTCAGGATTCGTAGGGGATATTAGCAAAGTCCCGACAACCATCAGATCTAGAAAATTTGCGCACGGGTTAATCCTTAACGTGCAGGGGAGGAGATCGAGAGTCATCGGGACTCGACTCATCGGAGAATCAGAGTCTCCAGAGTCATAGAATTCTCCTAGGAAGAAATCGTGACTCGTGGCTTTCCGAAAGGAGCATAGCCGTAGATCCTAGACTGGACACATGTCAGTAATCCGAAGAGTCAGGGGTTCGGCATTCGAGATTTTCCCATGCAAAGGAAATGTTGCAATTGAAATCGCGATCCCACGATACCCGATAACGCGACAAGGAGAGGGGTGATGTGGAAGAAAGCACTGTACGTGCATCGGGGTTGGGCATTTCGGAGTTCTCGATGATGAGAGACTCACGACCATGGGAATTGCGATATCTCGATACATGATTTACTGATGGAGGTAAGGGCGAAGTGGAGGACAAGTGTCAGCAGGTAAACGCTCGCAGGGAGTAACCGCCAAGTGGCATCGGCATATCGTGAACTCGGAGGTTCGCGTGTGGGGAGTGAAAATATTTGCGTCAAGGTTTACGAGGTCGCAAGAGGTGATATCTCCATAACCATTTGGTTAGTGTGCGGGTCCCAGAGCGCAGTAAAGGGGGGACATGTGGCATTGGAGACCAGGGATCAGAGATTCCAGGGTTGCGATTTCTTCGCATTTCAATTTCAATAACTCCGAAGTTTCGATAGAGAAAAAAGGGCTTGGTCCCATGGCAGACAAATCACGTGGAAAAATGAGTTAGCGGAAGGAGTATAGAAGCCATGGATGAGCGATCATTGGGATTCGTGGATTGGTGAGACCCGATTCCGTGAGCTCAGGACTCGCGATATCCCAAGGTTCGATTTCCCGATTTGAAGAAGGGAGATCACAAAGAAAGTCTGTGGGTATTGAGAACACCCGACAGGGGGTTGAGGAGTATTTTAACTCTTTGGGCCAGGAAGAAAAGAAGGTCCTGGTGAACGCGAACGTGTGCCAGGTGACGTTCACATCATATTATCTCTATGTGTCTATATAGATGTTTACAAAAACTGGACTGTAACAAAGTCCAAGTTCTCTCAATCTCTCTCTCAGAACTTCGAATATCTCCTAAGGCCTCTCCCCCTTATATCTATCTCTGTCAAGTCTTCTTAATTACAAAGCGAGGGCTCTACAAGATTATCCTCACCATCGCCTTAGTTCTATCGCTATCTAAAATATGACACCATAATTCTATGGGTCATTAAATAAATGGATGTCCATACCTGACTACGATCTGGACCTGCTATAGGAAACCATTTAAAGAAATCCTAACCACTACCTGTAAAAAGGCGTGGCCTGACATTTATCAACCTTACAACACGATAATCCATATATGATTATTTCAAATTTAAAAATGGGAGGGTCTGCGCCTCTCCCTTTCTCCATTGCATGCTAGTGTGATGGCACTTTCGCTGAGGTGGAGTGATGCTCCTGCATCATGTTGCAAGAATAGGGACTAGAGAAAAAATGGGCATCCTATTGTATGAAGGAAACTTAGACGTTGAGGAGATGTTAGATTGGTTTAGAGCTCTGGATAAGTACTTCTATTATGAAGATATCGAGGAGGATAAGAAAGTAAAACATGTTGTCACTAGACTTAAAGGGAATACGACACTCTGGTGGGATGAACTACAGGCTGACAAGCGTTTCAAGAGAAAGAAAATAATCAAAATATGGGATAGGATGGTAGCAAAAATGAAAGACAAATTCATACCCAGAGATTACCAAATTAATTTGTTTCGAAGAATGAAGAATTTGAGACAGAAGGGGATGATAGTGGAGGAATACACTGAAGAATTTTATCGGATAAAGATTAGAGAAACTCATCATGAGAGTGATGATTAAAAGGTCTCCAGGTACATGAATGGCCTAAGATATGACATTGAATATGAGATGAGCATGGTGACGATAAAAAACGTAGAATATGCTTATCAAATTTCTCTGAAGGGGAAGAAAAATTGGCCTGAAAGAAAGGTCAAAGGGGAAGAGGTATAAGTCAGAGAAGTGGAAAAGAAGTTGCCCAGGATAGAGTACAAAAGCACAAGGATGAAGAGAATAACCCTCATAATCACCTGGAAAGAGGAGGAAGTTCACAGGGAAGACAATATGCCGATAAGAACACTTTTCTGTGATCAAGAGGAACATGAAGAGGCAGAGGAGGAAAAATAAAGTTTTTTTTCTATGGAAAGATCAGACACAAATATATTGAATGTCCTGATACAAAAAGAGATGGAGGAGGCAAAGCTCACATTTCAGAAGCGCAAAGGAGAAATGTTGAAGAAAAATATGCAGAAGGCGGAAGATCCTTAATGATGAGGAAAATTCTCTTGAAACCAAAGAAGGAGATGGAGAATCTAGTCTAGATGAACATTTTGTTCAAAACTACTTGCAAGACCAAGGATAGAGTATGCAAGGTAATAGTGGATAGTGGAAGAAAATATAATATAGTATCCACAGAGATGGTGGAAAATATGGAATTGGAGATAGTTTCACATCCAATCCCATACAAAGTCTCATGGTTGCAAAAGGGACATCAGGTAATAGTCACTAAACAATGTTTAGTTGAATTTAAGATAGGGGGATATAGAGATGAGATCTTATGTGATTTTATTCCCATGGATGTATGTCATTTTTTGTTGGGGATGTCATGGCAATATGACATAAATGTTATCCATGACGGAAGAAAGAACACATATACCTTAGAAAATAATGGTAGGGTGCATATGTTGTTGTCGATTGGAGACAAGAAGGCGAAAGAAGAAAGCTGAAACACTATACTTCTCATGAGTGGGAAGGAAATTCTGGATGAAGTCAAGAAGGGAGAAGAAATGCAGCTTGTTGTGGTTAGGAAACCTAGAGTCATTTTGACCAGTACTTCAATAGATGATCTACCTGAGGAGATTCAGGAACTATTGGAGAATTTCGCTGATATAGTGGTGGATGATTTACCTTGTTCATTGCCACCCATAAAATGTAAAAGCCATCATATTGACCTTATACCAACAACGATTTTATCAAACAAAGAAGTGTACAAATTGACACCATAGAAGAATGAAGAATTTAATAAGCAAGTCCAATATTTTATGGACAAAGGGTTGATTAGAAATCTTGAGTCCATGCGATGTGCCAACAGTGTTAAGTCCAAAGAAATATGGTGGATGGAGAATGTGTATAGACTCGAGGGATATAAATAGGATCACCATCAGGTATAGATTCCCTTTACCCAAGATGGATGAATTGATGGATTTCTTGAGTGGGGAAAAATTGATTTGAAAAGCGGATATCATCAGATTAGAATGAGGGAAGGTGATGAATGGAAGACAACATTTAAGACGGATGAAGGACTGTATGAATGGCTTGTCATGCCATTTGGTTTGACTAATGCGTCAAGTACTTTCATGAGATTGATGAATGAAGTCTTGAAAGATTTTATTGGAAAATTTGTAATTGTGTATCTTGATGATATACTGATCTTCAGTAAGACTGAGGAAGAACACTTGAGACATTTAACTCTAGTGACGAGGAGGTTGTCATAAGAGAAGTTGTTGATAAATATAAAGAACCATATTTCATGAAGAAAGAACTCATTTATTTGGGTTTTGTGATCTCTTAGAATGAGTTGAATATGGATCTAGAAAATGTGAAAGAAATCAAAGAATGGCCATCACCGAAGAATATCTTTGAATTCAGAAGCTTCCATGGACTAGCCAGTTTTTATAGGCATTTCATCTAAAATTTTAGTGGGATTAGTGCATCAATGATGGAAACAGCTAAGAAAAGACATAAATCTTTTCATTGGATAGAGGAAGTAGAGAAAAGTTTTAAATTGTTGAAGGAGAAGATAACTGAACAACCAGTTCTGGTTTTTACAGATTTCAGTAAAACATTTCAATTCAAATGTGATGCAAGTGGATTTTCAGTTGGAGAAGTCTTAAGTCAAGAAAATAGACCGATTGCATACTTCAGTGAGAAGTTGAACGAGACCAAGATGAAATATTCCACATATGATAAAGATTTTTATGCAGCCATACAAGCCTTGAAGAAATGGAGACACTACTTGGTTCCGAAAGAGCTTGTTTTGTATAGCGACAACCAAGCTTTACAATTCATAACCAAACAGGAAAAATTGAACTTGAAACATGCAAAATGGGTTGAATTTATGCAGAACTTTACTTTTGTTATAAAGAACATTTTTGGAACTACTAACAAGGTTGTCGATGCATTGAGCAGGAAATGTTTGATTATGCAGGAGTTTCATGTGAAGACCTTAGATTTTGATATCCTTAAGGATATGTACAGGGATGATTCATATTTCAAGGACACTTATGAAGCATGTGAAAATCCTGTTCTAAGAGACAAAATCTAATGGATTGAATATTTAATTCAGGATGGATTACTATTCAAGGTAAATCAGTTGTGTATCCTGAAGAGTTCTATGACAGAAAACCTTTTGAAGGAAAAACATAGTGGGGGGTTGGCTGGACATTTCGTCCATGGAAAGACATTTGTGAAACTGAAAAGCTTGTATTATTGGCTAGGATGAGGACGAATGTCAAGAAATTTGTCAACATATGTAGAATTTTCCATCACACAAAAGGGAAGTGACAAAATAAAAGATTGTATCAACCATTGCCAATACCGCCCGTGGGACACGTTAAGAATGGATTTTGTGTTAGAACTGCCAAGGACATAGAGGGGTTTTGATTCAATATTCTTGGTAGTTGAAAATTTTTACAAAATGGCACATTTCATTCCATGTCATAGAACTAGTGACGCAACACACATTGCAAACCTATTTTTCAAAGAAGTTGTTCGACTTCATGGTTTACCCAAGAGTATTGTTTCAGACAGAGATACCAAATTTGTTTGTCATTTCTGGAGGAAACAATGGAAGAAACTGGGAATGGATTTATCTTTTATCTCAACATATCACCCTCAGATGGATGGACAGACTGAGGTAGTAAATCAGATTTTCGGGTATTTTTTGAGGAGTTTAGTAGCTGAACATCATAGTCAGTGGGATCAGATTCTGCCACAATTGGAATTTGCATATAATGACTCACCTAACAGGAGTACAGGAAAGAGCCCATTCCAGATAATATATGGAATGAAGCCAAGAGAAGTGTCTGATTTGAGAGACTTAGAGCAGAGTGAGTTCACAAGTGCCGGAATGAAATATTTTGTAGCAGAAATGTAAGAGCTCCACAATAAGATTAAAGAGCAGTTGTAGAATTACAACCAAGAATATAAGCAGAGAGCATATCAACACAGGAGAAAGCTTCAATTTGAAGTGGGAGATTTATTCTTAGCCCATATAAGAAAAGAAAGGTTAACAAGGGGAACATATAATAAGATGAAGATGAAAAAGATATGGTCGTGTAAGATTTGACAGAAATTTAAGGCAAATTCTTATGAAATAGAATTTCCATATGGGGTAGGAATATCGCCCATATTTAATGTAGCAGATCTGTATCCTTATAGAGCAGATGAAACAGAGGGATCAAAGGATCAGAAGGAATTTCAATGGGTCAGATAGATGCCTGTAGTTGAAAATCCATAGATGGAAACGATCATTGATGGGAGAGTTAGCAAAAAAACCCAGAGAAAGACATTTTTTGAGTATTTGGTGAAGTGGAAAGGACACCCGATTGAGGATGCCAGTTGGGAAAGTGAACCAAATATCCAGAAACATGGATGGATAGTGCAGGAGCTCATGAGTAGGAGTTCATGAATTTTTCAACTGGAGGAGTATGATGCAGGAGCATCGTCGACAAAGGAAGAATGTGCAAGTGGAGGACAGTTGGATATGTGCCAACGCACATTTTGGAGATATTTTGAATTTGAAAAAAATGAGGCATTAAAGTAATATCTGGAAAGGATATGTTTGCATTTATGGTCCAAATATTGTAATGCAGATCTTGAGAGGTTTCTCTCATTTTCCATCCATAGGCATTTAATGTTATCAATGCAAAGTTATTGTAGTCTTTAATTCGATTATATATCCTGAAGTTGTAGGAGGGAAAACTCTAGAAATTTCCCTCGCGTGTATTGTATTGTATTATTATTCTCATTGTAAGAATTAGAGATGTTGAGAAAGAGAAAATAGGAGAGCAGAGTAGAACATAGATTGTAGAAGTGGTATAAGAAGATAGATGTTTCTATTGAATCCATGTACATGAGCACTTGAATTAATATAAGATGTTTTGACCCAATTTCATGGTGTATTGATGGTTACTGTGTACATCTATTAAATGGTATGTTTACAGTTTGCTTATATACTCTATTATGCATTTGTTTTAATGCTTATGTGTATGATTTCATGTTCAATGTATGAGACCTATGAGAGGGGGAGTATGATTTTCAATTATTTCTCATCTTGAGAAATTCCTACAAGGAGTGCAGTGAAGGTCCGCAAAGAGTGTGTTGACAAGACTCTGAGTTTTACCTCAAAAAAGCTCAGGAGAGATACCATTGTTCTCATACCAGTAGAAGTGTGAGTATACCATAGAGTTATGCAAGGAGTGTGTAGGTAGGTTGAAGTCTTATACTTTTCCAACCCAAGCGAGTGGTTGAAGGAATTGTTTTGCAAGGAGTGCACAGAATAGGAAGACATCAAATAATCAATGATTATTGTGAAGGATGCAAGGAGTTCATGCAGGATTCCTTAGAACCCTTGAGTTGTAATAAGAACCAAGCTTGGGAGGGATAGAGACTTAAAATAATCCAAAGGTGAGATGAGGGTTGATGTCACCTTGCATAATCAAGCTCAGGAGAAAATACGCCAAACTATTTGGCTAGGAGTTATCAAGAAATTGAACGGATGGTTGAAGTTTCTCGAAGGGAGGACTACAGATTTTCCGTGGACCGTTGGATCTCGTAGATGAGTGGAAGAGTTAAGGATAGAGTCCTTAAGAATTCGTAATCTCAGGAGGGATAATAGGCGTCAGATCTAGATCAATGAGAGTCATTGATCTAGTGCTTTGAATTTTTCATTTCGGAATTCTAGAGCGTGGAGAAAGTTGTGACTCGGAGTCAAGAGTCATGAAATCTTGTTTTGCGAAGTCTCGGCATGATTTGGACCGTAAAATCGTGGAAGAATCAGGATCGCTGATATGAGGAGAGGAATTCGCGAGTTCGGACATCGAGAAAAGGAGAAGAGTCACATCATGAACTTGTAAGTCGCAAAATCCCGACGTGCTCGAAGGTGGCCCCCAGGACTTGACTAAAGGTCATTCGATGAAGACATAAGGGAGGTGCTAAAGAACCGTTACAACTTTTTGGGGTTTCGGGGGTCTAAGAAGTCAGAGGGACTCACCTCATAAATCGTAAAGTCATGAAATCTAATATACCTTTTTGGGTTAATTCAGTGGTTGTGCCACCAATCATGTGGGTAATAGTTTGCGCCCAGTGTTTGTTCACGCAGGAGTAACTCCTAAGAAGGAACTGTGGTCACACGTGTGAAGATTTTAGCCGAGAATCAAAGAGTCATTTTGAATCAAAGGGAGATTAAGAATGATCCTTAGAATGGGAGGTCAAGAAGAACATGCTGAGGTAGGGGTGCTGCGTCAATTATATTCTACTCAATGCAATCAATATTGAGTTATTTAGGAATTAAGTTCTCTATTGATCCGGATTATTTTCGGCACGAAATGCGAGTGGAGATATAATAAAGAAATGCAAAGAGATATCATAGATATTCAATGAGATAACATAAATGTATCAGATATGCAACCATAAACACATATATACAGTGATACATGATTTCCATTAATGAAATAAATGTACAGAGACTGTAAAAATACAGAGTGAAAGACTCGCTAGAATGGTGGCATCTTATCTCTCAGAAGAGATGTGACGGCTACTCACATTCGCAAGAAGATGGTTACAATGAGGCTCTGAAGGCCTTTTTACAATAAACAGGAATGCCAAAAACCCTAGACATCCTAAAACCTAACCCTAGGATATGAAGCGCCAAAAGTCATGTGGGCCCCGTTTGGGTAAGTTAGTACATCAACTGCCCAGGGTCGTAACTTTTGCATACGATCTCCATTTTAGGCATGTGATATCTTGTTGGAAAGGTATTTTAGAGGAGATTCATTTTGGGGGCTCAATCATTCCTTTGGCCATCATTTAGAAAATCAATAAAAAAAAAAAATAAATAAATAAATAA
>JZKD02S1630272.1:116884-134761 GCA_000966675.3 Picea glauca
AAAACAATATTTTTAATTTTTTTTAATAGATTTAAAAATAAAATAGGAAGACAATTTAAAAATTATATCTTTTATGTTCAAATTATACTTGCAGAATCAACAAATTTATAAACAATATGGAATTACTTGAAAATGGGAATTTGATATAGACATTAATAAATAATTTATAAACCATATGGATTTAGTTAATTTGATGTAGACATTTAACAATCAAATATTAACAATAGAGTAAGCATTTAAGTGATTAGTCTGTGCCTGAGAAGTCATCCAGGAGCCGAATCTATTCTCTTTCACTCTGGTGTTAAAGACTTAGATTCAAATGCCCTCATTTTCTATGCATAGATAATCTCTTATTAAAATTGGTTGTGACTTGGCCACCTTCTTTTCTATGCATAGATAATCTCTTATTAAAATTGGTTGTGACTTGGCTATGGGGGCCAACCCCGTGGACAAGCCATGGGTACTGCCATGGCTTGGCCACATGGTTGCCCCCCCGTGACCAAGTCACAGTCATTTCAAACATTTTGTATTTCATAAAAATTTCAAATTGTCCAAGTTTTAATTTCAAACGTTTTTTATTTTATAAAAATTTCAAATCTTTAGGAATTCAATTTATAAATCCATTTTTACATATGTAAATTATATTATCATAAGTTATAAATATTATTTTATAGATTGTTGATTCTAGAATTCCTTGCTGTACATTACTATCTATCCTATAATTTGTAAAGGAATATTTGTGAAATACACATACAATGGAAAATATTTAAAACATATATATGTAATTTTTTTTAATAAATTTAAAAATAAAATAGAAAGGCAATTTAAAAATTACTTATGATAATCTAATATGTAATATTAGATTATCATAAGTTATAAACATTATTTTACAGATTGTTGATTTTGGAATTCCTTGTTGTACATTATTGTGTATCTTATAAATTGTAAAGGAATATTTGTGAAATATACATACAATGGAAAATATTTAAAACACATATATGTAATTTTTTTAAATAAATTTAAAAATAAAATAGGAAGACAATTTAAAAATTACTTGTTTATATGTTCAAATTATACACACAAACAATAAATTTATAAACAATATGGATTTACTTAAAAATGGGAATTTAATATATAGACATTAATAAATAATATATAAACAATATGGATTTAATTAATTTGTTATAGACATTTAACAATCAAATATTAAGTTTTTAAATTTGATATAGACATTTAACAATCAAATATTAAGAATAGAGTAAGCATTTAATTTATTAGTCTGTGCCTGAGAAGTCGACCAAGAGCTGAATCTATTGTCTTTCACTCCAGTGTTAAAGACTTAGATTCAAATGCCCTGCTTTGCTGTGCATAGATAATCTCTTATTAAAATTGATTGTGACCTGGTCATGGGGGGCCAGCCCCGTGGCCAAGCCGTGGGCATGCCCATGGATTGGCCACATGGATGGCTCCCCCCAGCCAACTCATAGTCATTTCAAACGTTTTGTATTTTATAAAAAATTCATAAAAAAATCAATCTATCCAACTTTTTAATTCAAATGTTTTGTATTTTATAAAAATTTCAAATCTTTAGGAATTCAATTTATAAATCCATTTTTACATATGTAATATTAGAGTATCCTAAGTTTCTTACAAAGTTTCTTACAATGCCTTGTTTACCGTTAAATTATATTAACTCTTTCATAAGTTATGTTGTTTTCAATCTTTTTGCACTTGATGCTACAAAAAATTGGTTGTACATTTTTAATAATGTGAATCTAGATTATAAAATGTATTCAAAATATTTTGATGATATTAAATATTGGTTTTATGGTTTTAATAATGCAAGTGGATTATAAAGTTTATTCAAAATATTGAGGATATTGAAGGATTCCTACACATGAAATGATGTCCTTATTAGATGGGATTCTCATATTATAAATAAAATCCATGGGGTCCCTTGATCTATAACACCTTGAATAACATTGAACAACTTCTCAACAAGTGAATGCATATGGTATGTTTGTTGCACGTAGAAGGATAAAATTCCCTCAATCCCTTAGACACCTTGCATTTATGAATGTTAATTTTCCCAACGAGACAATACCTTTGATTGAAGGAATCGTACACATGAAATGATGTCCTTATTAGATGGGATTCTCATATTATAAATAAAATCCATGGGATCGCTTGATCTATAAAACCTTGAATACCATTTCACCACTTCTCAACAAGTGAATGCATATGGTATGTTTGTTGCATGTACAAGGATAAAATTGTGACAACCTCCTCGTTACGACAACAACTCTGATAACAAGTGATTTTTTTTTTAAGGTGTGTGTGTGCGTGTAAAAAGGAAACAAACACACTTGACTCTACGTCGCCACCCGACGAATAACAAGACGCAACCACGATGATCACAAAAAGAAGACATAAGGTGCACAATAAGTAACTGCAAGCATTAAACGACCATAGACATAAGGCACACAACAAGTAACTGCAAGCATTAAATGACATACTGTGTTATGTACAATACGAAAACAGATGGAAGAATCCATAGTAGTAGATTTTACTATTTCTGCACAGGAAAGAAGGGCATTTAATCTTAGTTCTCCACTCCGGAGAGAGAGAATGTCAGATAGGCTCCTGGCCGACTGCTCAGGCAAAAACTAGTAATCTCTGTCAGGAGGTCGCAGTGGTGAGAACTCTGCCTTGAAAGAGCCCGAGACTACTGATACGACCTTAGAGGTGTGTCGCAAGAGTGGAAACCCTGCCTTTAAAGGGCTTGAGACTCTTGATATGGCACTGGATTCTTTACACAGAAAATAATCACACACATGGACTTATATACAGAGCGACTAGCTTTATCAAATTGAAGAGTTTGATATCATACAACTGAGTTTGGACAATTCCAATTATAGTACTAACCCTGAAATTAATTAACAATATCAATACATCCTATATGTTACATATACCATAGAATTACCATAACATTATTTTAACAACCTCACATCTTATGTTATAATAACCTTGCAACTAAAACATCAATCACCATTCACATTACTCCTTGTATGCTACCAATGCAATGAAGTTACAATAACTTTACCATTAAATAAATCAACATTACATTTATACTACCATAACCTTGCCAATGAATTAATAATAAAAATAAATCATTACCGTAGCATTCAATTACATATTTCTAGACCATTTTATGACATTAATTACAACAAATTCAGTGACAATACTATCAGATAACCATATCTTTCTAGATTACGATAATATTGCAGTTAAAATAATGAGGACTTTACATTTTAATTGTTATCATCAACAATGAACTATAACTCTAACCATAAATAATCATAACATCACTCTTGTATTACGATAGCATTGCAATTTAACTAAAAATAACTTTACTTCATTTGTTATCATCAACAATGGAACCACCAGATTATTACCATAAAACGACAACTCGTTACATTCTAAATTACCATCACTTACAATAAAAGAATCACCATACAAGACGATGACAACTAACCAAATAGTAAAGCAATTAATTCAGTCTATTCTGACCTCCAATGCGAGCCCAAATTCACATGTCTAAAGTGCATAAAGATATTAAGGTGATTTCCAAATTTAGTCTTAGAACCAGCTCATCTGCTCAATGTAAACTTACAAGCGTCATCTTCATATCATCTAAATATGTTGGCCTAAAAATATTATTGTTGCTAAGAGCATTTGTTTTCTGGTTGAATTCTAAAAATTCAAGTCAACTTATACACTTTAATCTTATTTCCTTTTTATTGCACCACTCCATACATGCACCACCTGAACTGCTCACTAAAATGAAAATCATCCCCCTTATCACCCAAGCGTGTGCGATTAATTTGTTTGGTCCAAGAAAAATATATTGGGAGAAATGGGTTATTAAATTGAGAAGGTAAATATGAAGGGTTTCACCGTTATGCTTAAAATTTTATTACCTCATCGTTGCAATAATCGAGACAATAAAAAAAATAGCTACCCCAAAAATTAATGATGACAATAAACTTGACAGAGGTAAAAAAAAAAATTATGATTTTTAATTCAATCATGCAGGGTGAAAGGTTAAGGAATGAACGCTCCTAGCAGGGGTGATTCTGGGCAATTTCTTCTTATAGTTGCAGAGGTGGTTATAATTTTATGATTCTAAACAGTTGTCGAGTAGTAACTGTCCAAATTTGACACAGTCTGCAAAGACAGAATTAGAGGTTTTAATTGACAGTGACAGATGTGAAAATAAGGGGTTTTCCACACCATTGGGCAGGGCGAATAGATACTGTAGAGACAACGTTATCGTTGTAGAACTTACGTGTACGGTGGAGTTTAGGACCAACGTTATCTTAACCATTCTGTAACAGGCATACGCCTCACTGCTAAATGTGCTAAAATGACATAATAAATCAGACGTGTCAGGTATGAATTTATCCTGAAATAAACCCTGTCATACATGAATCAACCAAGGAGGATCAAAACTTTACAATGGTCAACTCTGCAATGAATTTGGGTAAAAATAAAGTTCATTCGACAGTAACAGGGTGGACACAATTTAACCGAGCGTGAGAATGATGTTGCGTCAGTTTGGATCGCCTTTAGCTCATCGGAGAAAGCCTAAAGCTCCTGGTCAACATAGACACTAGTAGGTGGAGTACTGCTATCACCCCTATGTTGTGGTTTCGAAGGAGAAACGAAGGAAAAATTTGCTCGTGAACAAGGAAAAGGTGGTTGTGTTTGGCAGATCTAGGACTTCGATACAGCCCCAAGATGGAGGGGATAATAAGTGAAAACAATGAGGAAAGAAGATGTGACGGTTAAAGGGTTGGGATGTCTAAAGGGCTTAACGAATTTCACATCAAAGATAAACATGTCATCCCCAGGAATGTTGTAGTGATAAGGATGCAGAGTGAAATCCCACCCCACGTAAAATTCCAAAATAAAATTCACAGTAACTAATTACAAAATGAAGAGCCAAGAACTGCAATCACAAGCCAATAATTAGATTCGCAATGTCATCAAACCAAATGCAACTACTAGGAAATACCATCGCAGGCTATTCATAAATTTCACAATGCCATTACCCCCATCACAGAAAGAACTCAAAATTTTCCTTTTTCTTATCTAGTTGATATCAGAAGTAATAGGTATTTATCGATTTCAGACGAACTCGCCAATGCGGAATGGTTTCATCATTACATCCAATACATAAGAGTCCAATTTATTTTTGTATATAACAGAGGAAAAAGGGGTCAAATTTATTACTGCACAATTCTTCGTTACAACACAATTTCTATGTAATTAACAGGGTGAAAACTCAATGCATTATCTATATAATTAACAACGCATCCACGTACACTACCATGCATTATAACTATATAAGTGATTGTCATTGACTGAAAATTTGTACAACAATAAATTAAATGCCAAATACCAATCCAGAAGATGCATCATGAAGAGTAACGCAGAAACATAAAAATCCCAATCAAGGAACAGTAAAACCCAACCCGACTGCTGACCACAATTTTTTATTTTTTTTCAACCAATCGAACGTGCTAAAGCTCAAGGAGGAATTCATCCATCTAGATTACCCATACACATGCAGATCTAACCATACATCCAAATTCATTCTACTCTACCAGAAATAAAAATCATACTGTTGCCTTTCGCCTGCTTCGGATGACATCTTGTGCTCCCTTCCGCGTCCGCTCGCTGATCATCGAGACCTCACCGGTACCTCCCATCCAATTGCTATGGGCACTCTACTTCCCCCTTAGCCCCCCGAGCCGTAAAGGGGCCACACACTATCCAGATGGTAAGTCTAGCTTCCCAGCTCGCCTCGCAAGGCCGAGCTACCACTCCTATCCAAGCTGGAAAATCCCAACTCTCCACAAGTAATCAGTCAAGTCACAAATCTGGCAGTGTAACGTTACACTAGAAGTCGATCCCCTTCTTCCTCATCTTCCCTTTCTTTTATAGAGTTGTCCAAACCTCACACTTTCTCTAAATCACTTTTAATTTAAGTTTTAATAAAAATATTCTAAATATTCTCCTTCACACAAGTGTCGTCCATCCCCCTCTTTCCTCCAATAATTATTTTCTTTAAATTATTAATTTACTCATTTCCTTCACCCACCTAGAGTTGCTCCTAAATTTCCTCCTAGGTGTTCCTAGATCCCCTTACATGTTTTAAATAATTTCCCTAAAAATGAAGTTGCTAAATCAGCTCAATTTAGAAGGTTCTTAATTGCAGATTCCTTACTAAGTTGACCTCACTTTTTACCATAAGTTCCCAACTTTCCTTTATTATGTTTCCTCCATTACTTACTTTCCTAATTCTTATTGTTCCATTCTTTCCCCTTTTTATTAGATCCAAAATAAAAGTTGCGCTATTTACTCTTTTCCCTTTATTATTAATTTAGATCTTTTTATACTTCCCCAAGTTAAATAATTTATTTCCTCCTTACAATTTAAAACCACGGATTTTAATTAAATTATTCCTCTCTTCATTTTACCCTCTAAATTTAAGAAGACTAAAACTATTACTTAAGTGGTTTTTAGTTTAAATTTTTATTTTTTTATTTTTATAGGGTCCTTTCCTATGGTTAAACAAAATTTTACCCTAGAGAAGTTTTAGACTTAGATTTAGATTCTAAACTGGGTGACATTTTTTTTTAGGGACGTCTTTTAAGAATTTCTTGATGTGTTGTATGTCTTAGGGCCATCTAGGTTTGTTCCTTCATCAACATCAATGCGACGTGCCCTTCAGGATGCACCACATGCTCAAAGGGTGCCACTCGCTTCGGTTGTTTCTTTTTCACGACGTGCCCTTCAGGATGCACCCCGTGCTCCAAGGGTGCCACTCGCTAACTTGTGTTTCTTTTGTGCGACGTGCCCTTCAGGATGCACCATGTTCTCCAAGGGTGCCACTTGCCAAATTGACTGATTGGTAGACATCTATAACCCCTAGAGTCAACACTCCGCTAGGTGAACTTGTGGGAGACTAAGGGATCTAAGGAATAAGGACCCCACCTTATTGCACACCCCTTAGAATCATCGTGAGTGACTGTCACAGTATACCCTCACGGCATCGTGGATCCTCTCGAACTAGGTAATCGTTAATCTATAGTTCGAGCCACGAAAAGAGTGCTAGTAGGATGTGGCAGGGATGTTGCCCACCCCTCTCCCTCAACCTCTCTGCAAATCGTGTGTGGCCCCTTTACTCCATATGTGAGTTTGGTCGGCAAGCTATTGTTAGCCTGCAACATCAACAATCGTGTTAGAACATGTCCTCATCAATCATCAAATCAATGAAATATCACAGTAAATAAATCAACCCAAATAGCACACTCCCTGACTCAATCCAGAGTCCAAGGGGTTCCATCGATGCCTCTGCATCCTCAAGGTCCAAAGCCCTGCACACTCCATAAAACTAAGTCAATAGCACCTGTCTATGTCAAAGCAGTAAAACATCATGTCATTTATCCTAACGCATCACAATCAAGGACAAATGTTTTAATATCATAAAAGTCTAGATCACTTGCAAGCAAGTGTCCTCAAAGTATAAGTTTTCTCAGTGCGCCAGAGCGGGATGTTACAAAAATTCCCTCAATCCCTTAGACACCTTGCATTTACAAATGTCAATTTTCCCAAGGAGACAATACCTTTGACTATTGAAGCAAGGAAAATAGCATGGAATGTATTTCATCCAACCAAACTACATTGGGCATGGATGGCCCTATATTGGATTTGATTCCCCATTATATGCTCCCTTAGTTGAGGCCTCAAACAAAACTTTCATTCAAAAACTCAATGATTAACATGATTATGTAATTCACGCCAAGTTTTCCATTTTTGTGTGTTTTTCATTCAATAACAAGAGAAAGAAATATTCATTGCTAAGAGTCATTTATATTTGAAATAGATTGACAAAACACATATTGAAACCCTCTAGTGAGACCTAATGATAATGGGTAATTAAATATCCCCCTATGCTTAACATGATTATGTAATTCACGCCAAGATTTGCATTTTTCTGTGTTCTTCATTTAATAACAAGAGAATGAAATATTCATTGCTAAGAGTCATTTATATTTGGACTAGATTGACAAAACACATCTTGAAACCATCTAGTGAGACCTAATGATAATGGGTAAGTAAATATCCCCCTATGCTTCACATGTCCTATATATTGCCATGAGTCTTGGTCACATCTCTATGTAAGACATGAGTGACCTACTTGTGTAGATTTGGTTTTTCCTTGAAATTCATCTGATCAACATTTAATGTAATATGCTTGTCTTTTTAGTCAGTAACTGACTGAATTTCACTTTTTTTAGTCTCTAGAACAACCAAATTCAACACTCACTTTTGATATGGCTTCTCTTCCAAACCATAGACTCTTATCATAGTAAAATGCTAAAAAAGGGACCAGCCTCCCACTTTGGTGGTCTTTTGCAATTGTAGTGACCCTTTGACTAAAAGAATAATTATAATGAATACTTCATTTTGGATAATAAAGTCTAATACAGAAATAAAAGATTTTATATACTGTAAAAAACCTTCACTGCTGACATGATCTTCTTACCATAGGAAACCACTGAATGGTTGGGAGAGAAACATTTTGGCTGGTCATTCACCATCCTAGACTTAAAATAACCCAGATGTCAGTAGTTTTGATGGATTAACATATGGATCAAGTGAGATTGGTACCTGAATGACCTGGTACCCCTAAAATAAAAATTGTTGGTGCATTGTATTTGCCAAGAACTTGTAGAAATCAAACTTTATGAAGGTTTTATTCTTGGGGTGTGACAAGGCTACTAGGAAACCCAAAAACAATGATATCCATTATAAAACTATTATAAATAAAAACAAACTTTGAAACATAGGCAGTATATTCAATGAAGTCAGTCCCTAAACCTCCAGAACAAATACACTGAAACATAGGTAGTATATTCACTGTTATAACATTGGAATATGTTATAACATATTACAATGTAATATATGTTATATAGTAATATATGTTATGGCATATTGCATTGTAATATGTTATGGAAAATATGCATTAATATAACACATCAAATAGAAAACAAACAGTGAAACATAGGTAGTATATTCACTGTAGTCATTCCCTCAACCTCCATAATATATACACTGAAATATGTAATAGTCGCTTCACATTGATAACAAAACTGATAAAGGACATCAATATTTCATGTCAAAGCCTCATTTACAAAACTAGAAGAAATGCAATTTGAACTTGCATCATCATTCTTATGATTAGTTTCCTATACCTTAGATTGAAACTCTACACTCTTAACTATATTGTAATATTCACATAGCTCATACAGGTAAGATATGAAGCTGATTCCATTTCTTTATCTCTCTCTTAATCAGAGTAAGTAAAACTCATATGTATTGGATAAGAGTATATACCCTTTGAAAGACCCTTGTTAATGATATATTACCCTTTGTATTTACACAAGCATTTAGTTGAATATGATCTTCTATTAACCTTTGAATAAGATACTAGTTGAAGACGGTGATGTATTACCCTTTGTATTTACACAAGAAATGGAATCACCCATCCAAGTCCTAGTTGTCCATGTGGTTTCTGACATGATGGATCTACCAAAATGATTTAGAAGCCATTCTCAGCCCCTATATCAACGAGGTCATTGGAAGAAGGTCGGTAAGCATATAAACAAAGATTTATAACCTCATATAAATGAATGTTTTAACAGTGTCAAATCATCTAATCGCAGACGCTTAGTATATAAAAAGGTCTTTCATAAATAGAATTCCAACAACTTGCAATCATATAATACATTTTCTCTATTAATTCCCCCTCTAAGTGTAATATAGACAAGTTGATATTTAGTGCCATTGCTTTGTAGATGGAAGATTGCTTCCATCCAACCAAACATGGAGTAAAGTTAATTGTTGATTTTCATGGACTGTGCTCCATACCTATTGTATGCCTGAAATCTGATTTCCCATATAGATAACTGCTACTCCGTTACAAGACTTTGACCCATGTGCTTTTGGTAGATTTACCAAGGTTATTTTTGCTAATATTAAGGAACCAAAATATATTTTAAATGGGAATGGGTAGTGGAGTTATGCATCACCCTATTATAATTGTGTCTAACATAAAGAACATTTATATTAATTTTGTGTTATTTTTTTTCTTTCTTCATATTTTTGTTGGTCAATGTTGGAGATATTAACTCGTACTTGTCTTGTTATTAACTTTTCATGAATTTCCAAAGGATAGATATTAATGAGATATGTCAACAAAGGATTCTCCAAACATTCCTTGCAAACGCTCTAGGATCTCCCAAGAAGGAAGAAGAGGAACTCCTTCGACTAAGACTCTGAGTGACCAACAACAATCTCGTCGGAGGATATTTTCAAATGAGTCTGTGAATAAATCAACTGTATAATGTGATAAACAAAATTATATGGATGCAACCTTCTTATATAGGTTGCACATTGATACTCCACTTGAGAATGTATGGAATGCCTTAGGACAAGAGAACATTTCTGGTAATTTTCTTCGATTTTGTTTATTTTTGTTGTATTTTTGTGTATTTAAATTTATGTCAAGTTAAATGTTGTAATTACTTTCAAATGTGTGTGTAGACAATGATTTTAGAGCAAGGGACAATAATAAAAGAGAGAGTGGTTGTAACGAATATTATAATGTTGGTGCAGAGGGTGAAGGTGGATTTAGGAGGTGACGTTATCAAGAAATAAAAGATTACACACATACGTCCACCTATCCTTCGAATGTTGGTGATGAACTTTGCTGGGAAGGGATTACTAAAGTAATGACCCTTGAGCATTGCTCAGGTGTTAAAATAATGTTGTAAAATGATTTGGTATCCTTGGAACTCCCTCAAGAGAGTAAACAAAGCTTGCAGTTGTTTTTCATTCATTGCAAAAATTTATGGACACATATCAAAAGATGGGGCCAACCACTGATAGTTTTGTCAATCTAATGAGGCAGAAAAAGTCAGAGGTGATGGGTTTTGATAAATGGGAAGTAAAAAATAAAGTTTCAAAAGAAGACAATTTCTGTTGGAAGATTGGTTGTTGTCATTGATGTCAACCTTAGTCATTGGTTTTGGAAAACAAGATTGATGAAGGTATTTGGACATGAAGGACAGTGCACATGCATAAAAAACACCCATGGATTGATAGTATACATCATGTTGTTTCTGGTGGTAGGTGTCACATCATGTTGATCCTCATGGTTGAGGAGAAATGAATTTTTGAAGATGACAAAGTGAATTGAAGAAGGAAGTACAGGTCGGCCCTGAAGATAATTAAATAAAAGAATTATAAAATAAGAAAGTGTTAGGTTAGCCCTAATGTTAAAATGAAGTGACATAAAGGGTATAAATACATATCATTATACATTCATTTTACAAACACAAGTCAAATTTCAGAGAAAATCTGAAGTAAAGAAGGCCATATTTCAAGGGAGGATAAAGTCTTTTGGTGATGTGTTCTAAGGTATGTTATTTACAGGTCATCTTACCTTTTTATCTATAACTCTTTTTCTAGAAGGATTCAAATGGTGAAATTGATATGGTATTGAGAAGACATATCTAGGTACCTTTGCTAAAAATTTCATCTCTTGATTCGCTATAGTTTTGGAGATACACTCTGTGGAAGATAAGGTTTTTGACTAGTCCTAATGCTAATCATAAACAGGTGTTCCGGGTAAGACAATCATAACTTATTCATAGAGAATAAAAATGAAGTGAGACCAATTTCATTGGAAATAGTATAGGATGTAGTTTCTTATGTGCAAGTTTCAGAATTGGATGTGGAATATTGAGCACGGGAAATTCTGTACAAGTTCACTCTCTTGAATAAGCCAAAATCGAATAAGGCCTACCATTCTTTCTATAACTTATTTTTGGGGAGGATTCAAGGAGTGAAACTTCGAGGAGTTTAAGAGAATATATTGATTAATATTATCTACATGATCAAATTATTCCAATAATTGAAGAATTTCAGAAGTTGAAGAAGTCTCAGGAAGCATTATCAGGCTGTATGTGATGGTTGGTTGATGTTGATGATTTAATGTAAAGTTTTATTATCTCTCATATATTCTTCAGTGGAAGGAAGGGGCAAGGATTGAGAGGTATAACTTCTCTTGATATTGGAGGATTTTATATTCCTCTTGGAGGTTTATCCCTCCATTTATATTTGGAAGCTATAACTACCTTTGGAAGTCATTACTTCCCTTGAACAATAACTATTGATTATTTCTCATATATTGTGCATGGTGTATTGTGGTTTATTGGTGTAACTATGATAATATTGTTCATTGCTCATTGGATATGATTGAATGGTTTAAGTATAAGTTGAAAAGTTTTAAAATTGTATTTGATACTGATTCACCCCCCTTTTAGTATCAACAATTTCGATGTTCAACTTCAAAGATGGGCGAAAGAAGAAGATGTTGAAGGTGCAATATTTTAAGCACCTCGACATTCTAGGACATTTGTATAACAGATTTTTGGCAGAATGTGGAAAATTTTCATGGAACTATGAGGCTCCACACTATTTTGCAAGACACTTTTATGCAAAGTTTTTCTTGCACATGCACCCTGATTATACTAGTCTACCGTCCAATTATTACGGGACCAGTAAATGATGGACATATGATTGCAAAGGGGCATATTGAAATGAAACATTGTCGAGGCCTCAGAAAACTTTAGTACCTCACCCAACTGGGGCATTTTCTTCACATTCATAGTTGCAAGCTACATCAGAGGTTGGCAAAGAGGCTAGGAATGTAATCGGGAAAAATTTGGAAGTGATTTTTTATGATGTTGATGTTGGCATGAATCGTCATCGAGTGAAAGCCAATTCCCGAGCCACATTTGTTTATAAAACAGATGTGGAATTAGATACCATGTCATTACAAGATGTTAAGGACTATACAAAAAAAATTTGTGATGGTTGAAAGAAAGTCATTCAGAATGATGACCCGAACAACAGATTGGTATGTGTTCCAATTAGTAAATTTTTTACATATTTTAGGATAGTTTACTTCTAATTCTATATTTAGATTTCATTACATATCTATAGAAATAATCAAGTTGTTATTGTCATTAATTGCAGTTTGGAGATATGTTAAATGAATCTCCAATAGATAGAGGACTTGATTCCACAAGTTTAAATTTGGATGGGTTGAATTAGGTATGTGTTTTCTAATATCCACATATAAGAACTTTAGTTGTCCAATCTCCAATATTTTGAATAAGAGATCAACAACATTTATAATTTTGTATAAATATGAACACATTAAATCCTAGATTTAGTTCTTAGTTGTGTTTTTCACATATCCTTATTCCATTTCCTACTACTTGGGTAGCCTTGTCTCAATTCTCATTGGGAGAGTTTAAAAAGGGTGGGAGTTCACAGGTATCATTTAATGTTTTAAAATCATTTAAATTTAATGTGTTATAATCATTTAATTTTAATTTTCAAATTTGAAATGTGTTACATAGGGTAATGCGGAGAAGAAAGTACATGAGAGTGTGTTTGGGAGGGAGATTGGGATTGAAGAGGAAGCAGAGGAAGCACCCATATTTGGAAAGGATCTGTCCATTCATGATGATTCATAAATGTATGTTTTTAACTTTTATCATTTTTTTTTCTCAATTTTTTAGTTTTTCCTTTCCTATTCAACTCTTTAATCAATTATTTTGAAATATATAGAACCCTTAGATAAGCTTATCATTGTATTAAATGGTTTACATTCAAACCTATTTAAGGTTAGATCGTGATGAAGACCTAATTTTGAACTTGAACATTTGATTATTTGAGAACAGACTCTATCCCACATAAAAAAAAGGGAAAGTTTCTAAATTTTCTTCGATTGCATTCCTTTCTTTCTTGTCCAAGAATGGCGTAGTATGGACATTTGTATTTTCTACATACAACAAAGTGAATTCCTTCTTGCCAAGGTATTGTCAAACTCTTAACTAAATTGGTTACTAATCACAAAAACAAACATTCAAGTATATTTACAAATAAGATATGCATATGTATATGTGATCTAGAACACACATATTGTATATGTGAGTTATCTCACACGTAATTTCAAAGAGCATTTGATTATATGTAATATGAATACATCCCAAAGATGAAAGATTTAAATGGTTTTTGAAGAATGACTTAATATATATGTGCAAATTTGTGTTTTCTTCATGTATATACAAGATTATATGAGAACATCTATTCTACCATAGAAAGAGGAGATAATTATTCTCCTGAAGAATGGTTTTTAAAATGGAGATTTGTGAACTTTTTTACATATAAGTAGTTTTTTGGAAGAATAGATTAAAATGGAGATTTATGAGTCATTTAATTTGAAAGGGAATCATGGAATTTGATTATATGACCACTGCAGAAGAGGAGAGAAGTATTTTACTGCTAAGCATATTAGTATTTTATTGTTGTGTAAATATGATCAAATAACATCACCTGGGATGAGAATTTTACTTGAAGGATTTGAGACTTTATCCACAAGGAGATAAGTATTTCATTGGAAGAATGACTTAATATGGAGATTTGTGAAATTTCTTCATATATAGTTCTATATTTATTTTGATATTATTATCTAACTCTAACTCTGAACACAATTTTATTTTTACCAAGAACACACTTTTTCTCTTTAAATTTTTTAAATATTTTAGATAAGATTTTACAAATTGTTTAAATCATGTGTTAATGTGGAGATTAACTATCTTATATTTAATTGTGGTTGGGTACATGTTATTGTTTTTTATTTAATATTTAGTTAAAGTATATATGCTAATACATGTGTTATTTGTTTTTTTTATTATTATTTTTTATCGTTTCAGATGTTTAAATTATATTTGGTGGAAAATATGTTTACATTATATTTGGTGGGAAAAATCATTTTGGAGGATGAGTCTTAACTTTTTTGGTATGTATGTCAATTTTGATTTAAACACAATTTTTTAATTTTGTTTTATTTTGCATGTTTGAATTGTAAATTTTTTATTTTTGAATTTTGTTTTTATTGTAGGTTTGAATTGCAGGTATGAAGTGATCTATCTTAAAGTGATGGCTTAGAGTCCAGAATTTTGGAGTTAAATGTCTTAGTTTTTTATATCATCCTAAAATGGATGTGGAACCTATGTATTTGGCAGTGTAAATATTCAGACTTTGATTATAATATATATATTTGATATTTTTGGAATTCAAAATATCAATTTATTTTCTCATATTTGATTTCCCTTATATTGTTAAATGTTGAAATATAATTACTTTGTCAATGTTGAAATACAATTTCTTTGCTTTAATAATTGTCTATATCTTTACTATGTCAATGTTGAAATAAAATTGCTTTGTTGTTAATTTGTTAAACACCATTACTAATGTAAGAATAGATTTGTTTTGGTTTGGTTCAAGACTTGGCTTGATAGATTGTGGTGGTCTGACCAATGCTCAAAGGTGTTTGCACTAAGTTTATGGATAAAAAGTGGCAAAGTTGTTAGTTTTGAACTAATGTTTTGTATATTCTCATTTTTACAATGCATTAAATTAAGCATCAAACTCTTAAATACTTTTTTACTATGTATTAATTTAAATGCTTCATTTTATGTTCATTGTTAAAAAATTGTTCAAAAACACATGATAAAACTCAACATATTTCATTGTGGACTGTTCTTGGGCCTATGGGGACTGATAAAATTCAACATATTTCATTGTGGACTGAAAAAATTCAACATAAAGATGAACTATTGGGCCTATACTACTATGTATTAATTTAAATGCTTCATTTTATGTTCACTATGGACTGTTCAAAAACATATGATAAAATTCAACATATTTCATTGTGGACTGTTCTTGGGCCTATTCAACATATTTCATTGTGAACTCATAAAATTCAACATAAAGCTGAACTCTTGGGCCTATACTATTATGTATTAATTAAAATGCTTCATTTTATGTTCACTGTGGACTGTTCAAAAACACATGATAAAATTAAACATATTTCATTGTGGACTGATAAAATTCAACATACAACTGAACTCTTGGGCCCATACTACTATGTATTAATTTAAATGCTTTATTTTATGTTTACTGTGGATTGTTAAAAAATACATGAAAAAATTCAACATATTTAATTGTGGACTAATAAAATTCAACACAAATCTAAAATCTTGGGCCTATGGGGATTATTATTACTCCTTTCCTACTTTTCCATAAAAAAAATTGATGGTCGCGGGAGATTCCAAGGTCACTATCGACTGGATAAATTCCAAATCCAACATGAACCTGATATAACTCAACAACTGGAAAGACAAGATCAAAATCTTAACTAATATATTTGAATCTATCAAATTTATGAACATACATAGGCAGTTCAATAAAGTAATAGACAAGATCAAAAGATTAAATAATAGATTTTAATCTATCAAATTTATGCACGTACATAGACAATTCAACAAAGTACATGGATTTGATTCTAAATAGAATAACAATGAAATTGTTCTTTTCATGTGAAAAAAAAGAAGAAAGAACTAAGAAAATTAGTGTAAAAATGGATTAGAAGACATAGAAAGAAAGAATCACTTGAACAAATGGAAGAATGCTGAAAGCCACTATATATATTACAAAGTAAGACACACACACACAAGGAGCTCTACACACACTTGAATTTGAACCTAGGACATTTACATGGTCTTTATCATTTCAATATTTTCATAGAGACATGGTCTCACATTTAAATCAAAATATCAATTTACATCAACATCTCAATGAAAGGTTTTAATGGTATTTGAATTCACCTTTTTTCTCATATGAACAACTATGAGAAAACTAGAAAGATGACAACAATAGCTAAGAAAAGCACAATAAGAGATATAAGAGATATTGAGATCAGTAATATAATATTTTGTCTTGTCTTGATTTTACTTGCACTATGTTTATTTATATAAAATATTAGATGAAATAATTTTAATATACTATTTTCTTGATTTCAAAAAAAATCATAAAATTTTATAGTTTCTTATGAAATTTCACAATGAAATATTCAAGAAAATGTTAAATAAAAATTAAATTTTATAGTTTCTTATGAAATTTCACAATGAAATATTCAAGAAAATGTTAAATAAAAATTAAATTTTATAGTTTCTTATGAAATTTCACAAGGAAATATTCAAGAAAATATGAAATAAAAATTATAGTTTCTCACTTGTAATTCAAATTTTGTTTGATTTGGAAATATGGTTGAAAATAGTCAACACAAGTCATCAAATTTAATATAAGTCCAACAATAATAATCGTCAAATCGTGACTTAAATGGATAAAATCGTGGGTGATTTCAGCATGCAACACAGTCCATTTTTAATTTCCAAATTGTGGTCTTTCATAGCAGGAAATTTGATGAATTGAAAAGCAAAAATGTGGGCATTAACAGGAATCAAATGGAAGAAAATTTTTAAAGAAAAACACAATCTTCATCAAGGGAAAAATCACCCCAAAGGTAAAACGAAATGCATACAAGAATAATTCCTCTTTTCCATCTCCAGAATACAAAATAAAAATGGAGACTAGAAATCATTTCATTTTTCATTGCCAGAATACCTAATGTAAAATGCAGAGAAGAATTCAGTTTGTTCTTCATTGCCAGAATATCCAATGTAAAATGCAGAGATGAATTCATTTAATTTCTCATTTCCAGAATACCCAAAATAAAAATGCAGACCAGAAATCATTTTGTTTTTCATTTCCAGAATACCCAATGTAAAATGTAGAGATGAATTCATTTCATTTTTCATTGCC
>JZKD02S1630272.1:145020-159554 GCA_000966675.3 Picea glauca
TATATATATAATCCAAAGTGTAAAAAGTACTTTTTCACCCAACACCACCACCACAAAAATTTTGACATTAAAATTTTACTGATACTTTTTAAAACACACAACCACTATTGACTCTTTTTAACATCAAATTTTAACATTTCTAATAACTCTTTGGTTATAAACCACTATTTAACCAATAAAATGCCCTAAGTTATAAACCACTATTTAACCAATTAAATTCCATTTGTCAAACCAATGGCTCAATCCACATGTCAGCAACATAATATACAAATCAACCAAAAAAAATTAATTTACAAAGTTTGGTTTTCAGTCCTAAATACTAATGACATTTGAACACTTCAAAAATAAGAAAATCTTTAGAAGCTTGAAGTCTTTCTTACCCGCGGTGGGTTTAGCTCTCTCAAAGAAATTAAATGGATCGTGAACCACATAAATAATGTTCCATTAAAAAAGAAATTGACATAGATTAATGTATTTATTTAAAAAATGTGTTTAAAATATTAAATATTAAATAAAAATATATTTAAAGAAATATATTTTATTCCATTTTTCTTTTAAAAAAAATATTTTCCTCATTAAGAGCATGGTTATGACTAGATATCTAATATATAAGAGTCAGTTAAATAACATGGAAGATAAGAGGTTTCCTAAAATTGTTTCGTAATCGAGTCATAATCACTATCGACTCAAGTGAGGATGGCATAAAGATGCTTGGTCTTGGCTAAACTATTGGGGAATCATGGAAGACACCATTTTGTAGAAAAAAGATACTATTAATAAAATGTTAAATCAAAATTTAATGAGAAAATGTGGCGTGATAAAGAGTTAAAAGAAAAAAATAAAATTAAGGTATTAGAAGGATGTAATCAACCCTGATCTATAAGATCAAAATTATCTATCTATTTTGCCAAATGAAAAGAAAAAAAATAAACATTGCTAAAATAATAACTAATTCTCATGAGCTCCATAGTGAAATTGAGCATTGGTCAATTCCTAAAACGCCATGGGATGAACTAGTGTGTCACCTTTGTTACACTAAGAAGGTTGAATATGAAAAACATTCTCTTAGATTGTCCAACCTATACCCATATTAGATCTCATTTTCAAAATATTTGTCACACTACCAACCTTCCTAACCTCTTAACTCAACAAAAGTATGTTGATCTTGGAAAACTTCTCTTAATGCTTTTCGAGCACATAAACAAAATTCTAAATAATCGCAAGTAATCACTTACCCTCTTAAGTTCCAATAGACCAATTCATTCTTTGTGGACATTAATCATCATCGTCGTCATTAAAAAATATAATTAAAAAATAGTTTCAACACTCAATTTTGTTTTATTGTAATGTAATATATATCTCATTAATCATAATAATAATAATCTATTTTTAAGGTCACGATGAAGACAAACACCAAATTGGTGTATGAGACCCCCTTATTTGCAGGACAAGGGACCCCCTTCACCCAATAATTTAAATGATAAAATCTATGAAGATATTTATTTATTTTGATATAATATGTAATTCAATTTTATGTTTTTTTCCATAGTCATGAATTTGAGTTTTATAGAGTGTGCCATACATGTAATATGGGATATGGACATGGATATTGAAAAATAATTATTATCTTGATCCTAATAATGAGGATGTACCTTTTTAACATGGACACATTTCTCAACTTTTTTGAAGAGGGCATTTCCCAAGTAATGAAGTATGGAATTTAAGTTTTGATTTTTATATTTATGAGTTTTTGTTTTCTATATTTTATTTTCCTTTTTATTGAGTATATTGTCTCTATCCCAATCATCAATGGTTATCAAAGTAGCGATATTGGTTTTTGATCTATTATGGTTTTTATTATGAATAGGTTACCCACATAAGTTATGAGAAAACAAGAAATTTTATTTTTATTTAGATCATCCTCCCACCTAGAATTCATTATTGGTGATTTTGACATAGGTTCCTTTGTGGACATACCCTCCACCCCATGCTTTTTTTTTTCCTGATCATGATTGGTTATGTTTGGCATCACTTCTTACCCAACCCATTCATATTTTCTTAGTACCTTCCTCATCATGCCTCCCACCAAGAGCCCACATTTGAGGAATTTGAATTACAAGACACTAATTTGGCCCATGAAATCACCTTGGATTTTAAGGAGATTATGAAACTATAAACCCTAGGGACCTCTTCCCCATTTTAGCTAGAAACTCACTTCACCTTGCCAAAATATGTTAGCTAAATCCAAGGTGATATGATAGACTTATGTATTTGTATCTTATATTCCTATTTCGAGACCTATCTTGATATCTTTAAAGAAAAACATTTGCATATCACTAGGTTACAATTTGAACGTTTTACTCAGACTTCGTGGGATACTCAATCAGATACTCTAGATTTGGTTATTGAGGTCAATCAAGATCACCGAAGAGATTCTACTTGATGCTACATATACATATGGTATCCATTCCATCACGCACGATGTAGACATTTCTATCCTCCTATATATTTGCAAAAGCCTAATGTGCCACTAGTTACAACTTCATCGATTTCCTAGACAATCCATCGAAAAATATATTAATATCTTCTACAAGTTATGGATCAATGTACATATCCAATAAAATCAAGAGGTGTTGATTTTCAAATTCAATTCTAGTATTGTTAGAAACTTTTATATATCAAGTAGATTTGTTTGAGACAACATCTCTTGATAATACCTTTCCTTTTTCCATAGCTATTGAGTGTAAAGTTAACAAGAGATCTTGTCAACCTACCTAGCATTTTACACCTCCAAATTCAAACCCCTTGTCAACTTAGACAATGTCCTGTCCTTCCCATACATGCACAATATTTTGTTGGTATTATCACAAGACCACCTCTCATTTTTCTATTGAATGTTGTGTCCACTGGCATCCCAAGCCTGCTAAGGCACTATTCATAGATCAACACGAGACACATACTCTATTTAGCCTGCTACTCCATTTCAAGATTATTAGGTCATCTCTCTACAAAATCCTACTTCTTAAGACCACTCATTACTTTTAATGGAGAAAGATGCATCCCATACCTCCCATGCCTCACTCTTTACTGATAATTTCTTAGTAAAAAAATTGAAATTTCTACCATGATTTTAAACAACAATATCCAAAAGAACCTCACAGCCCCTTATTTCATCTAATGTATTTTCCTCCCTACTATTTCCCATCCTTCTCCTTATCAATTATATAATATTCACAAGAAAAACCCTCATTTTTTTGTCAATAATAAATGCTCTTACATCTCCTATAGATCCTTTCATGATATGTCAAAAGTGCAATGTTTCTCCTCTAGACTATGTAGACCTAGTCTTGTGTATTTCTTACGAGCACCAACATAAATCCTTCTATGATGTTATTTGTAACACATATAAGCTCTGAAAGGATGGGAAAACATATGAACTTACTTCTTCTACCATGCAAACACCCTAACTATGACACTAAAACTTGATAGGTAAAAGACAAAATTTGAACCTTTCACTCAAGAATAAACCCTTAACCTAGGAAATAACAAAATTCATCCACACCATAATAACATAAGAATGTATATACAACCCTTAATGTAGGTTAAAAACACTAAATACTCCTTATGTAAAGGATCACTATGCGAGCCATGCTTGTTACAATAGAATGATTAACATCTAGTATAACTCAATACAATAATACTCATGTGTATTTATACTTTTTCATGAGTATTCCAAGTGGGCTACACTCACTACCTATTATTATTGTATTATTTCCTCTAACTATATAGTTGACCTATTCCATTATTATCACTACATTGCATTAGTTATCCCCCTCATGTATATTGAAAAAATGTCTTCAGAACCTCATTGTGCTCATCTTCTCGAGAATGAGCGTAGCCATCACATCTCTTCTCGGAGATAAGCTACCACCATTCTAACAAGCTTGTTTTCAGTCTGCATTTTACATTTTTCAACACATTTCTTATTTAATAGAAATCAAGTTTTATTGTATCTTTGTTATTGTTCACTGTGTCTCTATGTTAATTTCATAAATATGTGACTTCATTTCATTCTGCTCATAAATCTGGATTAGGGTCGTGATATATACCAACCTTAGCTATTGGTTCTTTTGTCTTTGACTCTTTCAAATGTGTTTTATTTGATTCATATTGATGCGTATATTATTCTTCCTTTTATATTCTCTTTTATGTCATTTATTCATGCGCTTGTGTATGTAACGACCCCATCGTTACGACAACAAGTGAAGCAGTTTATTTTTGTTTTGATTTTTTTTTTTCAGGAGTTAAGAGGCAAGAAGGCGACGATGACAACACTTTAATCACACCACTAATGACAAACGCTAGCATGCAGTCCAGGCAACAAGTTACTATGACACCACACACCGGCTCAAGACAACTGGAAAACATGCGCAAAATAACAAGGAGGACGACTACCCTTCCGACGCAAATAGGACCATGCCTACAAGATAAGGGACAACACCCCCATCCCAACATCACGGCCTAGAAGAAAAAATACTAGAACCTCAAGGCACATGGACCTAATGCCTGAAGGTGTTCGGCCCTTGTGCCAAGAGCAACTTTCACACTTATCTGCACTCACACAAAAGAACCTACTCTAGCCAAGATCTCATTCGCCGCTATCCCCAGGGCGTGCCATGATCCCCTCATCATGAATCATGTCGTTCCCCGGGTGATATATGCGTCAATAACCTTGGCGTAAAACAAAAGGGACCAATACTCAAGAAAACTCTAATGAGCTAGGAAATGAATACTGACTGGGAGACTATACCTACCCCACACAAAGGTTGACGAGACATAAGAGGATGAATACGAGGGATGATGCAAGTCCACATGACATCATCCCTTTCCCCACCAATCACCCAGTCTAACCAGTCTATGATTACATTCAATTTTGACAAGGGTTCCATTCTAACGGGGCACGTCAAGTTACAATTAGACAATAATGCTTCCACTAAATAAACATTAATACAATTAATTTTGCAAATCTAAGTGGTCAATACTAAAACCATAATTATACATGCCCTCTATCCTTAATTAAAATTCAATCCAGCGAGTCTAAAATTTGCAATCTATTCCTTACTTACCAATCAAATTTTAATCTTTAACACAACTTAATCAGTCAAGTCTATGTTAATCAAAATTCTCCACCCAACTAGACATTAACTTAAATAACAACATTTACAATCTTAAAGTAGAATTCTATCATTATAACACTTATGGACAATTAAATCTCAACATGTAGTCTAGTTATATTGACTGAACTAACAATAATATCTGTCTAATAATATTAGAAGGAAAGTATTAACTATTAGCAGGGCTGGAGCAATTTATCGAGGAAAATAACATAGCGGTTACTTAATAATTAATATAGAAATAAGAAGGCAATTACATGACCATTAACACGACAATTAAAAATGCACTAACAAGGTAGTTTACATGATTGTTGTCATAACAAGTAATACAACAATAGCAAGGCACTTAAGGTGTTAGTTAACATTTAACTCGCTGTGTCATTTAATCGAAAGAATGAATCCGCTGGCCATTTACAATGTTGTAGCAATTGTTCTGGCAATTAATATGACCATTACATAACAATGAATCTAGCAATAACAAGGCATTTAACTCACTGTTATCCATTTTATTTGCTGTTAAAAATCAAGGCATTTAATGCGACCATTACATAGAAATGAATATATTAATAGTAAGGCATTTAACTAACTATTATCCATTTAATTCGTTGTGGAAAAATTAGCAAAAACATAGTGCTCACATGGTGGCCAATCGTGCCCAGTCGACAGCAACGCAACAATTAAAGACAAACGTATCCAATCAACATCAATGCAGTCCATCACTCAAGGGAAAACACAGTCACAATTTGAAGGCAAAATTATGGTCGTTACTGCAAGTCAGTTATGAATTGAATAAAAAAACAAAAGGGTGGGCAAATTTAACATGCACACAGTCAATTTTTATTTACCAAAATCGTGGTCATTCCGGCAAGTGAGTTTAAGATTTAAAAGGCTAAATTTGTGGGTGATTTCTATAGCAACTTAGTCCATCGTTGGAAAGAAAAACATGGGCATTTAAAAAGAAAATCTTAGTCTCATTTGAAAGAAAAAACATGGGCATTTAAAAAAGCAAACTCAGTCTCATTTGAAAGCAAAAATGTGGGCATTTAAAATAGTAAACTCAGTCTCATCTAAAAGAAAAAATGTGGGCAATTAAAACAACAATCTTGGTCTCATTTGAAGGAAAAACGTGTGCATTTAAAACAACAAACTTAGTCTCATTTGAAATCAAAAATGTGGGCATTTAAAACAATAAACTCAGTCTCATTTGAAAGAAAAAATGTGGGCAATTAAAACAACAATCTTGGTCTCATTTGAAGGCAAAACGTGGGCATTTAAAACAACAAACTCAGTCTCGTTTGAAAGCAAAAACGTGGGCAATTTTAAACAACAATCTCTGTCTCATTTGAAAGAAAAATGTGGGCATTGAAAACGACAATCTCTGGCAACATTTAAAAGCAAAAACGTTTTTCCATTTCCAGGATACCAATACCAAATGAAAACATGAATCAATTCGTTTTTCCATTGCCCGAATACCAATACAAAATGCAGACATGAATCAATTAGTTTCTCCATTACTAGAATACCAATACAAAATGTAGACATGAATCAATTCGTTTTTCCAATGCCATAATACAAATACAAAATGCAGACATGAATCAATTCATTTTTCCATTGCCAAAATACCAATACAAATTGCAAACAATGGTAAGAGAACTGAAAGGATTCAATCATCTAAGGACAACAACAGAGGTAGACGGTTGATAAGTTCATCCTTTGTTCATCATCCTCGCATGGAAAGGCAGGGCATTGATATCCATAGTTATATTAACACCGAAGCGATGACCATAGATAAGTTTTCTGGCCAACTGCCTAGGCGAGGACTGATGAGCTAGAGATGATAGGCAAAACCACCACAATAGTCACAATCAAACACCACAAGGAGGTCAAGACATGTGGGGAAATGAAGGCCATGGGAATCAATCAATCATTGAGCTAGGATATGAAAGATATTCAGTCATCAATCTAGACAATTAGTTTACTTACTCCATTAAACATGCAGATCCAAGCATAAATCCTACAACAATCTACCATACAAAAATGAAGAGACCATATCGTTGCATGATTGCCCGCTTTGAGTGATGTTCCGCGCGCTCCGTGCAACTCCCGCTTGTCAACTTGCAAGACTTCACCGATACCTCCCAACTAATGCTAGGGGTACTCTTCTTCCCCCTTAGCCCCCGAAGCTGCAAAGAGGCCACACACACTATCCATAGATTCAGCGATCTCCCAGCTCGCCTCGCAAGGTTGAGTTACCACTCCTCATCGAGCTGGGTATCCCAACTCCCACAAGCTAAGTCAGTCAAGTAGATATTTCTGCCATGTAACGTTACACAAACAGAAGAGATCCTTCATCCTTGTCCTCCCTTCATTATATAGAGTTTTGAAGTCCCTTACTTTCCTAAAATCTCATTTAATTAAGTTTTTAAAAATTAAATCCTAAAAATTCCTCCCCGTACAAGTGTCACCCATCCCCTTCATTCCTCCACAAATTAATTTCTTTAATTAATTAAATTCCCTTATTTCCCTCACCTACCTAGAGTCACTCCTAGAATCGCTCCTAGGTGTCCCCAAAATCTCTTACAGGTTTTAATGACTTTCCCCATTATCAATTTGCTAGTTCAGTTTTAAATTAGAAAGTTCTTAATGGTAGATACCTTACTAAGTTTGACTTTATGTTTTCTCCCTTGGGTTTCCCTTTTCTTCTTATGTTTCCCTCTTTTCTTAGTTTCCTAAATATTTTAGATTTCCCTCTTTCCCCTTTTCATTTAGGACTCAAATTGGCAGGTGTATAAATTAACCCCCTTTTTCCTTTTTCCTCTTTTTAGTTAATAATTTTAAATTATCATAAATAATAAAACAATTATTTCCCTTCTTTTGAAAATTTTACCCTAACAGATTTTTATGAATCATTTAAATTGCTTACCCCCTTATTATTACAATATTTAATGAAGAGTATAATTATTATTTATGTTGTTTTTATTTTTTATGTATTTTTAAATAGATGGATAAAATTTTACCACTAGCATAATTTAGACTTAGACCTTAAATTTTCGTACTGGACGACATTTTATTAGAGAATTTGTTTTTAAAAATTATTAACACGTTATTCATCCTAAGGCCATCTAGGTTCATTCATTTATCATCAACAACGCGATGTTCCCTTTAGGACGCACTAGGTGCTCCAAGGGTGCCACTCGCCTTAATTTGATTCGCTTGTGAGACATGCCCTTCAGGATGCACTACATGCTCCAAGGGTGCCACTTGCCTCTTGACTGACTTGGTAGACATCAAAAACCCCTGGAGTCAATACTCCGCCAGATGAAATTGTGGGAGACTAAGGGCCTCTAAGGAATAAGGCCACTGCCTTATTGCACACCCCTTAGAATCATCATGAGCGACTGTCGCAGTCCGCCCTCATGGCATCATGGGTCCTCTCAAAATAGGTAAACGTTAACCTACAGTTCGATCCATGGTGGGAGTGCTAGTAGGCTGTGGAAGGGTTGTTGTCCACACCTCTCCCTCAACATCTCTAGTAGTCATGCATGACCCCTTTACTCCACATGTGAGTTTGTTCAGCAAGCTATCATCAGCCTGCATCATCAACGAATAATGTCAAAATATATCCATATCATATCATCTAATCAGATGCACTAATATCATAGTAAAACAATCAAACCCCAATCGTACACTCCCTGAGTCGATCTAAAGTCTAAGCGGTTCCATCGATGCCTCTGCATCCTCGAGGTCCAAAATCCTGCACACTCAGTAAAACTGAGTCAATAGCACATGTCTATGTCAATGCAGTAAAACAACATGTCATCAACCCATAATGCCTCATAATCAAAATCAAATGTTTTAATAGCATAATAATCCAGATCACTTGCGAGCAAGTGTCCTCAAAGAATAAGTTCGCTCAATGTGCTAGAGTGGGATGTTACAGTGTAGGACCTTCTTCTAATTCAACCTCAAAATTTTAATCTAATGTATCAGTATGTAATGCAATCATTTTTCCTGCAAGGACTTATTTATGTTTTCCCTCAAGCCCTTCGTGCTCAATAAGAGAGATATCTTCCAATGTCATTTTCTATTTCTTGCATAAAATCTTCATAAACTTGTTTTCCACATTAATATTAATTATACCAATTGATTCCATCTAATCATATCCAAGAATAATATCCACTTCATCATATCTATAGCATGAAAATCAAAATGTAAAACATATTTATTCATAGGGTAAAATCATGAAGATGGGTAACATTTTTGTTTGTTTTATGAGAAAAAAAATTGTATCTTCACAAGTTCTTCAACTTTCGACATACAAAAGTATTTGTTGTATTTAGAATTTCACTTTATAGTAAAAACAAAACTTGTGAAGAATTGTTTTAGCTTTCCAATGACTATATTTCAAATTTGTTTTATAAAGACTTGATATGCCAATTTGACAATTGGTTAATAACATGTTCCTTAAACATGAAAGGAATGATAAGGAGTTACGTTTTCCTCCAAGAATGTATCTATTATTAAACTTATGTTTTTAACAGACGAAATATACTGCAACAATCTGCATAGACTCTATTCTATTATGACTATAAGTTTGAATCTGACAGATGAATATTATAATTTCTAGAATTTTTTGAAGTTGAACAAGCCAAAAACATTGCATATTTTAGACACATGTTTTTCTCCACCTTGTATCTATCTTAATTTTTACTTAAAAGTATAATATAAAAATACCCTTTTGAAAAGAACAGTTTAAGGATTATGAATATAGTTTTTTCTAAATTTTTCACTGTGTATTTTTAGAGATACGGATATTTCATCTCACTGAATCTTAATGTCTGCTGAAACTATTATGCAGTGATTTTTTTAAAAATTAAATACAATTAAATAAAAATAATGAAAATGAATTTTTTTTATAGGAATTCAAGGTAGATTAAATTTTGCAAATGTTGGTGTCATTTTCGAAACCAAATTTTGAGTATTTACAGGAGTCCGCAACCTCCATAGTTCAGGTAATATTGGGGCAATTCTCTGGTTTCTGTTTATAGTCCCAAATTTTAGTTTTCAGCCGAAAGACTATTTTGGTTGAAAAGATATTCTTTCGATCGAAAGAATAAATTCTAACGAAAACCGTGAAAACTAAATGGTTTCTAAGGTTTTCGGGCGAAAAAACATTGTTTCGATCGAAAGAAGGTTGAGCGAATTCCGTCGGTTAAAAAAATGAAAAGACACGTCGTATCGTTTCATTTCACGCCAAATTGTATAAATGATCTTTCGGATGAACAAATTTAAAACAATTCATCGCCTGTTTGATGGTTTTCTAGAGCACCTAAACAAAGTTTCAAATTATCTTTTTGGTTTTTTTTGAATAAGGTAATTGATGTTTGTTCAATTTTTTATAGGAATAACAATTTATATGTTGAAAGATAAATGTTGAGAATTTTTTCATGGTGAAGTATTTGTTGAACATATCTTTTACAGATAACTATAAAAGTGATGGGAAACAAAAGTGTGTGCAAGAAAAAATTTGATCGCACTCGAGATGATACTCTCCATAATGAACAAAGGAAAGAGCATTATTGGAGAAAGAAAGGACAACGTGCAAATATTGAAGAAAGAAATGATGATAATGTAAAGAGATATTCTCAACAAGAAGAAATCCAACTACGTATGCATACACATATTGTCTATATTAAAAGTCTAGAATTAAAATTTAAAATATTGTTTAATATAATTGATTGTAATTACAATTTGATGTTTTTAAAAAAACATAAATAGATTTGTCTGATAATGTCGAAGAAGACGTTTAAACAAAAATTGAAGCAGAAGACGTTGAAACAGAAGTTGAAGTAGAAGACGAATCCCCTATAGGTATGCACATAAATTTATATAATACAAGATGAACACTTGTATATATAGTTTAGTGAATTTATGTTCGGGTTTTGTTTTTTAATATAAAATTTAAATTGAAATATGCAGGAGAATCTATCAACACCAATGATGAAATATTAGAAAATGTTGATACTGACAAATTTGGGAAGAAAAAAGATAAGCAGTATATAAGATATTGAACTCGGAATATGTATAACATGTTTTTCAAAGATGAATCACTAACAGTACAAGCTCAACTTTTAATTTGTCTAATAAAGTCAAGAAAGTTCAAAGAAGCTACATCATTATTGGGTATTCAAAAGTCGACAAAAGATACAATGGTGAAAAAAATGTCTTTGACAATACAACTACTGTATTAAAAGATTTTGGAAAATCTCAAAAAAAAAATGTCAATGTTGCACGTACAATGATACAAACAACAATTGTTTCATCTAGCAATATAAAAGATCGTTTGACACGAAACTTAGAAAAAATGATGGGAACATCAAGAAAAAAAATTCACAAACATAAAAAAATTCAATTGCAAATAGATGCAAATGATGAACTAGCTTGTTGGAAAGTGATTTCTAGACAACCCTACAAAGATAGACTTGCAGAAAATGTTAAAGAATTGTCTTGTAATTGTTGGTTGGAAGAATATCGTGTTTCACCACATACAAGGGATGTGTTGCGACGAAGAATAGCATGAAAACAATATGAAGAACATCCAAAACATATATTGCCAATGACACAAACAGAATTGTTCAATAAGTTCAAAGAAGAGAACAAAGAAGTTAAAATTTCCATCAATACATGTGTGCAACAAAAACCATGGTTTGTTAGACCCATCATTGTTCGTGACACTTGTTGTGGTCATTATCATGTGGAATTTGAGTTGTTGTCATTATCATGTGGAATTTGAGTTGTATTACGACACTTTTTTGGATTTTGGTAAAACTTTATGGCCAAGTTCACCTCCTTCCACATTTTGTTCTTTTATATATGAAATTCTATGTGAAAGAGAAGGTGGTGATTTATTTTACAAAAAAGAAATGTGTTGGTGGAAAGAAATGTGATCGTTGTGGAAATATAAGTTTTTTTCATTCAAAGTATCATATTGATATGAATGATCAATCATTTTCTAGCATAACAGTCAATTGGAAGAGATGAATATATGAACAACACGACTCCACATTCTTCAAATGTTATTTCCAAAAGGATTGATTTAAAAGTAGATAAAATTCGAGTCATAGATTTTTTGAGGATGTTTGAGGAACAAATTTATAAATACACCAAGCATTCACATAGAGCTCGATGGAAAGACCTACAATTCAAACAATCCCGTGAAGTGTTTCCACCAGGGACAATTTTGTCTATAGTTGATTTTGTAGAGAATTACACATTCGCTGCACAAAAAGAAATACAGAGTGAATATTATCATTCAAATCAAGTCACGATATTTGTCCATGTTCTATATAAACATGCTCAATGGAGTCTTGATAACATATAAATAAACAACGACAATCAACATGTTATTAAAGAATATCACTTTTATGTAAGTGATGATCGAGCACACAACACACATTATGTACAACATTATTTTGATAAATTTTATGGTTCATTGAAAGAATGCGAAATCAGATTCGATGGACATTGGATATGGTCAGATGGTTTTGTGGTTCATTTCAAATCTTCATGATCATTCTATTGGTTATGTAATCTTCATTAAAGATCAAACATTACACATTGTTGAATTTTTTTTGAGATTGGTCATGGAATAGGAGAGCAAGACAGTGCGGGGGCATATGTAAAACGAGCACTTCGAAGGTATAAAATGAACCCTCATGCCGATCGAATTGAATCTGGTGAACAAGTTGTTGAATGGTGAAAAATGGCGCTAAGAAATGAATATAATTCGTCAAGGGATGTGCACAGGTGTTTCTATATATAAATGTTACACATGTACAAAGAATATTTTTATTTGAAAGTGTTCAAATTTATATTCAATCTTCAATCATTTTCCTGAGAGATTTCAAGTTAACAATTACTTGTCTTGTGCAGTTTTTTTTTGTATGTTGGAATCCAAGATGTAAATAAATCAATCACATATGATGCCAGTACAATACCTAGGACACGAAAAATACATTCAGTTAAAACAAAACATTATCAAAATGTGTTTGCATTTGATAGAAGACATGAATCTTGTTTTTGTTTAGTTTGAATAGAGGACTCAAAATCCATAAATATTTGCGAAAAAGAAAATGTAGAATATGTTAAATCTTGGAGACATACTGAACTTAATGTAAAAGGGAAAATTCCACTTGCAATCCTAGAAGAGATGGAATCAAATGAAATTGTAGTCTTAGTTGATGGTGATAGAGTTTCTGATCTTGTTAGAGAAAGTAATTTTTATGTTTAATTTTTTTCAAATAACTTGTAGATGTACTTGTGTGATAATCTAACACGAACTATTTGCTGTCCAATATATCCAATTATTTGCAAGAGATGTATTTTCCATGGTTGCACCGGTAGACAACACTGAAAATATGAAATATTATTTGATGTGATGCATATAACAAAAGATGAGGATATTAGAAGATTTTGATGATAACGGTTTTATATATGAAAGAGGATCCATTGTATTGAAAGGCTATTGTTTTCAAGAAACCCATCAAACCGATACTCATGTTCACTTTCAAGACTACCAGTTAGATGTCACAAGTTGTCAATATAGTCATTTGGTATGTGAAGCACACATAAAGTTAAAAGCAGTTCAATAAAAAAAAAAAAAAGTGTTAGAAAATGAAAAATGTCCAAAGTCAATCATGAACGAATAATTGAAGATGGAATACCATTACGATGTTTTTAAACAAGTGGAACATGTACATTACAGAATTTATTGTTTTGCATTGAAAGTACATGTATTTATGAATATCAATGTAAATTTTAATGAAGATCGCTTACTTATATTAAATTTGATGACTTGTTTTGACCATTTTCATTGTTGGATTTATATTAAATTTGATGACTTGTTTTGACTATTTTCAACCATATTTCGAAATCAAACAAAATTTGAATTAGAAGTGAGAAACTATAATTTTTATTTCACATTTTCTTGAATATTTTTGTAACATCCCGCTCTGACACACTGAGCGAACTTATTCTTTGAGGACACTTGCCCGCAAGTGATCCAGATTATTATGCTATTAAAACTTTTGATTTTGATTATGAGGCGTTATGTGATGATGACATGTTGTTTTACCGCCTCGACATAGACAGGTGCTATTGACTCATTTTTACTGAGTGTGCAGGATTTTGGACCTTGAGGATGTAGGGGCATTTATTGAACCCCTTGGACTCTGGATCGAGTTAGGGAGTGTACCATTGGGGTTTGATTGTTTTACTCTGATATTAGTGCATCTGATTAGATGATATGATATGGATATGTTCTGACATGATTTGTTGATGATGCAGGCTGACGATAGCTTG
>JZKD02S1630283.1:23538-34597 GCA_000966675.3 Picea glauca
TGTAAGCATATTTCAGTCATTTGTTATTAATGAAATGAAGTCTTATTTCCGCTGCATCTTTGCATTTATGTGTATTTCTGTATTTCATTGTGTTCCTACATAAATCCGGATCATCAGACCCCGCCAAAGTAGAACCAGTCATTTCCCTAAATGCTCTCACTGGCCTCTGTGCTTCCCAAACCCTCAAGCTAATTGGTTACATCAAGCATATGAAGGTCATCATTCTTGTTGATAGTGGAAGCACCCATAATTTTATTCACCGCTGCATTGCCCAAGAATCTAATTGCTATATCCGGGCAGTCAATAATTTTCAAATCATGATTGCCAATAGTGGGTCCATGAAATGTGGAGGGCATTTTGAAAATGTGCGTCTCCAAATTGGTGAATACCACCTGAAATCTCATATGTTTTCTATTGACATGGGCGGTTGTGACATTGTGTTGGGTGCAGAATGGCTAAGGACTTTGGGTCCCATTCTCATGGATTTTAAGGAATTAACCATGCAATTTGACCAGGAGGGCCAACCATATAAGTTCCAAGGCATCATTGCCGGTTCCCCAGAGATCATTAGTTCCCATTACATGGAAAATATGTTCAAAAAAGGTCATTCTGGCATTATTGCCCAACTCCATGCCATACAAGCAACTGAGACACCCTCTGTGGCGCAGGACCTTCAATCCATCCTCTCTAAACATCAAGTGGTTTTTTCCACTCCCTAGGGACTCCTTCCTCATAGTGTTCATGATCATTCCATTCCCCTTGTCTTAGGAAGCCTTCCTCATAATATCCATCCTTATCGTCACCCGTTTTCCCAAAAAAATGAAATTGAGAAAATTGTTCAAGAACTGCTCAACACAGGTGTTATCTGCCCTAGTACGAGTCCCTACTCTTCTCCTGTGGTCATGGTCCTTAAGAAAGAAGGTTCTTGGCGCATGTGTCCCGACTTTCGCACCTTCAACAGAGTCACCATTAAAGACAAATTTCCCATCCTTGTCATTGATGACCTCTTGGATAAATTGAGTGGCGCCCATTTCTTTATTAAACTTGATCTTCGTTCTGGCTACCACCAGATCCGTATGAAAGAGGCAAACATTCCTAAGAATGCATTTAGAACTCATGAGGGCCACTATGAGTTTTTGGTCTTTCCCTTTGGTCTGTGTAATGCTCCCTCCACTTTCCAAAGCCTCATGAATCATGTATTCCATCATTTTCTCTGTCATTTTGTCTTAGTTTTCTTTGATGATATCCTCATCTATAGTAAAACCTAGACAACCCATCTTGCTCATGTGGATCGAGTTCTCCATCTACTCTCTCAGCACCAACTTTTCCTCAAACAATCTAAATGTGCTTTTGGTGCCTCGAAAGTCGAGTAGTTGGGTCATATTGTTGGCAAAGTCGACATTAGGGTAGATCCTAAAAAGATTGAAGCTATGCAAGACTGGCCTCACCCAAAGACTCTCAAAATATTGCGTGGGTTTCTGTGTTTAACAGGTTATTATCGCAAGTTTGTTAATAATTATGGCAAGATTGCGACACCTCTCACTGTACTCCTTAAAAAGAATTCTTTCGCTTGGACTCCAACAACTGCTCAGGATTTTCAAACCTTGAAGATGGCCATGTGCACCACTCCAGTCTTGGCCCTTCCTGATTTCACAAAGACCTTTTTCCTCGAATGTGATGCTTCTGGGAAAGGAATTGGTGATGTCCTTATGCAAGAGGGTCGGCCTTTGGCCTTTACCAACAAACAATTGTTCGAGCGAAATTTGGGCAAATCAATCTATGAAAATGAAATATTGGCTATTTTGCATGCCGTGGATCTTTGGCGCCCTTATCTATTGGGGAAACGCTTCCAAATTAAGACAGATCATCAAAGGCTCAAGTATTTTCTAGAACAACGCCTTTCCTCCCCAGAGCAACACAAATGGGTGACTAAGCTCTTTGGATATGATTATGAGATCATTTACAAAAAAGGAAAAGACAATGTGGTTGCTGATGCACTTTCCAGGAAATATGAAGATGAAGGGTCCATTTTTTCTCTCTCCTTCATTGTACCAGATTGGCTCTAAGCTGTTCGCCAGGAATGGCTACACGATCCCAAAAGTTCGCATCTGATACAACAATTGTAGTCTAATTCTCCAGTTTCCCTAGGGTACTCTTGGCTCAATGATGAGCTTCGATACAAAGGCCGTTTGTATTTAAGTAAACAATCAAAACTTAAATCCATGATACTTTCTGAGCTTCATGCTACACCCACAGTTGGGCACTCCAGGTTTACCAAAATCTATGACTGGGTCAAACGTTCTTTTTTCTGGGATGGTATGAAACAAGACGTTCGTAATTTTGTGGTTGAATGTGATGTGTGTCAACACAACAAGGGAGAAACAGTCAAATCTCCTGGCACACTACAACCACTTCCAATTCCACCTGCTATTTGGTGGGATATCTCTATGGATTTTATTGTAGGCTTACCAAAATCGGGCAATAAATCAGTCATCATGGTGGTAGTTGATCGTCTTTCCAAGTATGCTCATTTCTGTGCTCTTCAACGCCCATTTACAACATCCACTGTGGCTCAACTTTCATGGATAAGGTCTTCAAGCTTCATGACATGCCACATTCTATTGTTTCTGATCGCGACCCAACTTTCACCAATAATTTTTGGCAAGAACTGTTCAAACTACAAGGCACCCAATTGCATCTCAGCATAACTTATCATCCCCAGACTGATGGTCAAACTGAAATTGTCAACAAATGTTTGGAAACATATTTGAGGTGTTTTGCATTGGAAATGCAAAATCAATGGGCTCAATGGTTATCACTCGCTGAATGGTGGTACAACACTTCATACCATACAACTACCCGCATGACTCCTTTTGAAGCGATATATGGAAAAAAGCCACCTTCAGTTCTCTCATATTTGGTAGGTATCTCGAAGGTCCAGGCGGTTGACTGAATGCTTACAGTTCGAGAGGATATTCTCCGTACCCTGAAAGAGAATTTGGTCATGGCCCAGAATCGCATGAAGCAACAAGAAGATCAAGGTCGCTTTGAACATAAATTTGCAGAAGGGGATCAAGTGTTTCTTCGACTGCAACCTTACAAGCAAAATTCCCTCAAGGTCGACCATTGTCAGAAACTGACGCCCAAATTTTATGGTCCTTATATAGTTCTCAAGCATGTGGGACAGGTGGCCTATCAGTTAGCTTTGCCCAGTCATTCTAAGCTCCATCCTATTTTTCATGTTTCATGCTTAAAGAAGGTGATTGGAACGAAGTGCCAAACTCATATGAACCTTCCAGAGCTGGACGAAGAAGGCTCCATTTGGCTACAACCACAAGCAGTTTTGGACCAACGTGAGCGTCGTCTGCGTTAGCAAACCATCACATAAGTGTTAGTCCAGTGGAAAGATACAACTCCAACAGATGCCACTTGGGATCCAACTACCATTCTGCAACAATTTCCTCATCTCAAGCCTCGAGGACAAGGAAATTTTTAAGGGGGAGGACATGTTAGGGACCTAACCCCTCACGTAGGTAGAATAATATATTTCCATGTAATAAAGGTCAATATTAATAAGGCCTAGAAATAAGGAAGAATAAGTCCAATGTAAGAAGACCTAATAGAATCTTCCGCTTCTAGAAGGATCTTCCTCTAGATGGTTCTTTTGATAGACATATTTAGTATAAATAGGAGTCGAGGGTATGTGAACTTTTGTCTTAGATATTATTGTAATAGAGCTCTGCTCTACTGGAGGTTTCCCCCTCGAAGAGGCAAGTCAACATTGCTCTCAGTAATCAAAGTGCTCTTTCTGTTGTTATTCTAGTATCATCTTGGTATTATTGTGGTGTTGTTCTGGTTATATTGTTGTTCATCTTCCATTTCTAGCTATTTATTTCTATTCTGCATACTTTTTTATATCTGAAATATTACACCATTTTATTGGTAGCATCTCCATATTCACGCAGACTATGCTATGGTCACAAAGACCATCCCATGGTCACGCAGATCACGCTACCATAGCCACGCAGGCTATGCCATGGTCACACAGACCACGATCCATGATGTTTCTCCTCCCCTAGTAGTCATAAGACTACCGCCATAGTCACACAAACTATGCCATGGTCATGCAAACCATGCCATGATCACGCAGATCATGCTACCATAGCCACACAGGTTATGCCACGAACACACAAACCACGATCCATGATGTTTCTCCTCCCCTACTAGTCATAAGACTACCACCATAGTCATGCAGACTATGCCATGGTCACACAGACCACACCATGATCACATAGATCACGCTACAAGTCATACAGACTTGTACAATGATACTCATTTACTCCCTCAATCATATGATCGATCTGGGAACCCTTGGCCATAGGGAGAGTATCTTCTCGCGGTAGGAGAAACATCACGACTTCCTCTCACAGAGGGCTCCCTCTCAACGAGGGTGGACATTTTGCATCACGCCAAGCTTATACATGAAGTACTCATACTTCAGTCTGGATAGAGGCTTGGTGAGAATGTCCGCTATCTGTTCATCTGTGGATATGTACTGGAGCTCCACTACTCCTTTCATCACGATGTCTCCGATGTAATGGTATTTGATCTCTATATTCTTTGACTTGTCATGAAAGACTGGGTTCTCTGGAAGCTTCACACAACTTTGATTATCGCAATATATCAAAGTTGGTTCCATCTCTAGATCAAATAACCCTGCAAGCAACTTCAGAAGCCACACTGCTTCCCGCCTTGCAAAACTGATTGCAATATACTTTGCCTCTGTCATATTAAGTGCCACCGACGTCTGTTTTCTGCTCAACCATGAGATCATACATGATCCCAAACTGAAGCAACATCTCGATGTGCTTTTCCTGTCCATTGCACTCCCTGCCTAGTCAAAGTCTGTATAACCTTGCAAATTTACTTCACAGTTCGAGACATATCTGAGTCCATATCTAACCGTACCACGCATGTACCTCAACACATGCTTTTCTTCTACCAAATGTACATGTCTAGGCTCAACCATGTACTGACTTAGAGTGTTCACTGCAAAGCATATATCCGGCCTGGTATTAACCAGGTACATCAAGGATCCGATCAATTGTCTGTACATCATGGGATCAACCAAATATGAAGATGAATCACTTAGGAGATTCATATTTGTAACCATAAGTGTGGCCATGGACTTGTAGTCCATCATCCTGAATCTCCACAAGATCTCAACTGTATGTTTTCCTTGGCTAAGGAAAATCTCATCTTGTCTCTGCCACACCTCTAATCCCATCAAATCCAAATCCTTCATTTCAAACTCTGAAGTGAGTTCCCTCTTGCACCCATTTGTGAGATTCTCATCCCCTGTAAGAAATATGTCATCCACATATAGTACCAAAACCATATTCAACCTTGTAGTAAAGGTTTGGATCTGCATCACTCTTGGTAAATCCCAAGCTCATCAGATCACTGTCTACTTTGGCATACCATGCCTTGGGTGCCTTCTTAAGCCCGTACAAAGATTTCTTCAATTTGTAGACACGAGACTCCTTCTCATGTATCTTGTGGCTTCTCTATGTACACGTCTTCTGGCTACTGGAGAAAGTGTCTCATCATAATCTTCTCCCTCTTTCTGGGAGAACCCTCTAGCCACAAATATAGCTTTGTACTTCTCTATGCTGCCATCTGCAACATGATTGATCTTGTAGATCCACTTGGAAGTCACCACTGACTTCCCTCCGAAACCACTTTCCAAACATCATCATAACATCCTTCCACACTTGCTACTTTGCAACTTCCTCGTAAGTGGAAGGTTCTGAATCAATGATCTTCCTCATCAACGCCACATAGCTGGAAAACTTGTGTGGTCTCTTTCTCTCTCTGCAACTGAGGCAAAATCCATATCCTAGTCCTTCTGACTGGCTTCTTCCTCTATGACTGTAGAAAAGTCTACTGAAACAAGGGAATCCTCCCAGGAGGTCTCATATCTCCTTGAAGTCTCTGAAGCTTCAATTTAGCTTCCTCAAATCATGTCAACTGTCTGTCAATCCTAGAAGATGTCTCTCTCTCCCACCTGAATTTGAGGGGGAAAATTCCTCTAAATGATTTGGTCTTCCTCTGAGTCAACTAACTCTCTTTGAGATCAGGCTCACTCTGAGTCTACATGCTCCCTTTGAAGCTTGACTCCCTCTGAGTTTATTGATCTCCGGAGTCATCTTCTCCCTCTGCATCTGGTGACCTCCTCTAAAGTTTGATCTCCCATGAACTATACTGAGAGGCTTCTCCTCCCTACTGGATACTGAGGGATGACTCCCTATGAACTCTGGCTCCTTTTGCGCGGGTACTTGGTGGGGTCACATGCCTCACCATTGGTGAAGCCATCTGTGCCTCCTCATGACATGGCTCATCAATGCCATATAACTCTGCGTGCCCTTTGTATCCTGCAAAGTACCACAAAGCCATGCTAGTCTCTTCCTGGTTGATGCAACAATTATGGGTAGGCCCTTCTAGCTCTACTGACTCTTCCTGATGATATGAAGAGTGATCAACTGAACTAGAGGGATATGTATGGTCATCTACAAAGACTTATTCTCCTTACAATCAATCTCCATATGAGATACCCTGTATATGCAAAAGCACTCTTCTTGTCAGAAGGTTTTGAATTCGTCCTCTTCCTTCATTACATGCATGTGTACGGTCGTGTACACAACTCTATGTATGGATAGTCTGCTCCATGTCTCATCTAGAGACCATCTAATATGTTGCCTCTTGCAACCGTCATTATAGCTCCCTCTTAGAGCCATCACCTGTGACCTGCGGTGAACAAGAGAAACAACAAGGGAAAATAACAGACAAGAACAACATCTTTATGATAAGAACAATAAAAAAACAAGAACATGAACAATTGTCATGGTAGATCCTTCTCAAAGCTACCACCTGTGACCTGCCTGGAACAAGAAACAAGAACAACAACATCTTCATGGTAAGCTCCATGGAATTTACAAGATAACCTGCCTCGAACAAGGTCAACAACCAAGAACATCTCCAAGAAGAGATCAATTTATCTTGTAAACAAGTGCATCATTAATACTGAACAATCTGCATTTACTTAATGATCATCGTACCAACAATATTCAAGAGTTACTAAAAATTTGATAGCAATAGTAGTAGTAGAACCCTAAAGACTGCTATTCTAGTTACAACACTTACTTAAGCCACATCAATAAAATATCAAACCTGATATGAAAACATGGAGTCTAGTTGTTGCTATCCCATTTGAGTTGTCATATACTGTAAGAGACATCGTCATTGCTGCCTCCAACTCTTGGGCTTCCTCTGAGTGCACTAGATCTAAGATCCCTTTGGATATACTCTCATTGCTTGGATAATTGTCCTTTTGCTAAGTGTACATCTTCTGCAAACACCCTCATTATATAATTTTATATACAAGTGCATACCTTTGAAATTTGTAGCACCATCTAGCTTGTCTTCCAATATTTGAAATTTGTAGCATCATTTAGCTTGTCTTCTAGTTTGAGGCATTACATCATCAACAAGAAAACAATAGAAATCTGAATCAGAAGGTTCAATGTCTAGGAAAATGTCAACAAGCCTAAAACCCTAAAAATTCAACTTTGACGGAAAGTCAATCTGAGAAGTGTAGTAGGTGCGTCAGAGTAGGGAAAGTTGATCAATGATGGAGTTTGTCCCAATCAAATTTATAATAAGTGTTCAACGAGTTTGAAAAAAAAAACCGTGCAACGACAAATCTCACAATATTCCTTCCAACGATTAGACTGTTATGAAGGAAACCTGCTTTGATACCATGTTATATTTTCATTAGTTTTGTTAACATTAGATTTACCATAACATTTTTATTTTATTTTAACATTCAATAAGCATATACTGAAATATATAATCAGTAGATAAACAAGCACAAGAAGACACAAAGATTTATCTTGGGAAAACTCCAAACTCGGGGAAAAACCCAACCAACTTTTCTTAGAGAAAATATTTCCAATACAACCAAGAACAAGCTATATTCACAAGAGCAAACCAACAATGAAGAAACCCTGATAACAAATACTTGTATCTTATTCTTGTCAAACCCTAGCGATGGTAGACAATTGAGTAACATCATAGAACTGGCGCAAGATAGGTACATCACTAGAGCAAGATAGCGCACCATAGAATTGGCACAAATGACAACTGGTAACTGCAATTGCAACTGGCACGAAGCAACTGGGAAACACCACACAACCAAGTTAGTGCAACTCTTCCAGAGGTAGCACACAAGAGAAACCACCAAGAGCTACCAAGGATATCCTTCCTCAAGTAGGGAACACTCTCCAAGAGAACTAGAAACCAAATATAGCGAAACTGCTTCAACTGCCTAGTGTGCATTGCAGAAGGAGAACTGTGTCGGTGTACAAATGAACTGACCCAAACTTGTATTTATACTAATCTGGTTGCCTATATGGGGCTGACTTCTTATTCTGGGTCTTCAAATTTACTTAATTATTTCCGTGGCTCGATTTCTCTTCTTGAAAATTATATTTCCATTTTATTATTATTTCTTGTGGGTCGACTTCTATTTTGTGGTCTTCTATTTCACTCTATTCTTTTTTGAGGTGTTCTTCAACTATTCAATGGTCTTCTTATTTCTTATTTCTACAGGTTTTTATGGAGTTGCTACCTCAATTAGTTGAAATCCCTTCATGGAAGGTGGCAGACTTGGTGCATATAGATTGGTTAATGAATCCTCTATCCAATGACGTATACAAACTTGGATTTCATGCATAATTTTATTTAACTTTCTAAAACTTATACAAATTTTTTCTTTTTGAAATAGTGAAGGCCTTGGAGAATACATATCTTAAAAATTACACAACCAAAAATTATAAAAATAGGCGTGCATTCCATGAATGTTTATGGTATTTATCATTTTGCATTTTATGTAAACAAGAGAAAACAATTTGTTAGGAACACAAAAGTGTATATAATTAATTTGTTAGCTCCCCATATATATATATATATATCCAAAAAAAAATAGGGTGCTACTACATTTTGTGCAGAGTGTGCTTGTATATATATTTTTTGAAAATAATACTTTGACCACTGAATTAGGTGTTGGGAACACAAGTCACTTGCTAAATGTTTTGGAAATTTACAAGGATAAGCATTTAATTTAATGCAAATTTGACATTTTAAATGAAATTAATATTTTTTGAAAAAAATCATTAGAAAGACCAAACGATTCTTTACAAATTGTTTTTTTTTTGTTAAATTCCCAAAATTTATATGAGTTTTGAGGACTTCAATTTAAATAGATGTAAAATGTCAAATTTTCATACCACATTTCACTAAAAAAAAATGAGACACATACTCATGAATTTATCCACTTCTACCTATGTTTCAACTCAAACACTATAAAAACAAGTAATTGTTATATTTTCATAGTTTTTTATTTAAACACTATAAAAACAAGTAATTGTTATATTTCCTTAGTTTTTTATTTTATCATTGCAAGTAATTGCTATATTTCCTTAGTTTTTTATTATATCATTGCAAATAATAAAAATTGAATTTTTTTAGAAAACCAAATTATTATTAACATTGAGACAAAATTCCATACACTTACCATCTATGAAAATTAGAAAATTGGGTTAGGAATCCAGTGCTAGAATTGACCCTTCCACATTTAAAAAAAGAAGTATATGAACTTACACAATATAGTTGATCCACACATTGGTATTACGTCACAAGAAATATATATTTAAACCTTTTCTTTTGTCTTTAGAAGTGGAAGGGAAGACGGTTAAATAGTAATGAAAATTACACTATAAAAAACGTTGGGCACAAAAGTTGTATTACAAATGGATACTATAAAGTTACTAACTAAAGTATAGAAATTATTAACGTTGTATCACAGATGGATACTATAAAGTTACTAACTAAATTATATAAATTATTTTGAAATGTTGAGGTATCAAACTAAAACTAAAATGATGAGATTAAGTTTTGATATAGGTTGAATTTGTATACAATAGTTTATGTAGTTACTAATTAAATTATATAAATTATTTTGAAATGTTGAGGTATCAAACTAAAACTAAAATGATGAAATTAAGTTTTGATATAGGTTGAATTTGTATACAATAATTTATATAGTGAACTAGGGGAGTTGCAAGGGCAATAAGTCCTTGCTTTCATGTGATTGAGATTAAAGTTTTTTTTGCCCTGTAAGAAAGAAGACGCATTTGTAAAATTTTTTACTTGGCTCTTTTGTGCATTGCCAATGCCTTTCTCTCACGTTGCCAATACAAATCATCAAAAAAGCATGAAGAGCCATGACAAATAATCAAAACAAGATTCAAAATGGAATAGTTATAAGTATGCTATATATAAACCAACTTCTTGTCCCAAGGCTTCACTTGCACCATAGCTATATTCACAAATCTTGTGTGCCCATGCATTGTGTTGATTCTTTCCCATAATGTTGTCTAAACATGCCCAAAGTTATGGAGTGTCAATCAAATACAATCGATTTAGGTAGTCCAAAATGTAGCCATACATTAGAAAATTAGAAAATAATACTTTGGTTGCTTCACGATCTTCAAAGATGGATGAATTTTGTACGTATTTCTGCAAATAGATCTATAGGTTGGTTTTTTAGAAATTTTCACTGATTTTCTTTTGCAGGAATTGAATACCTGCATCACGGCCTTGCAAAACCGATCGTGCATCAAAACATTCCAGCCGCAAATATCCTTCTGGACCAACACTTGAGCCCTCATCTATCGGACTGCGCCTTGCAGACGTCATAGTATTTTCAATCCTTAAAGCCTCAGAACCATGAGATACTTGGCGCCAGAGCACGCCACAGTAGGACGCCTCACACTGCAAAGTGATATTTGCGCTTTTGGAAAAATACTCTTACATATTCTCATGGGGGGTGGCGAAGGACATCAGTCGCGACAATCCTTCGACTTCATCGGCTCATTGCTCCATCAAAACCCTGGTGGAGTGCGGTAAAGTCGAAGAGTTCATGGATCCAAGGCTTAAC
>JZKD02S1630283.1:93086-111862 GCA_000966675.3 Picea glauca
AGGTCCAAACTGCATAATTGTGGCTAATTGTTCATTTTCTCTCTGGGAAAAGTGTGTACACAAGTAAGTAAACAGGAAAACTGAAAACAACTTTAGGTCATTTGAGATATAGGAACTATGCTTTCAGAGGCCCAGCAATGGAGAAAGGGCCGGGCAAAGTCGTCTTAAAAAACGATCGAAATCAAAGCAACAAAACTTTCCAATTGAGAAATAAGCAAATGCGGAAACAGATGAATAATCCAATACCACGTTGAAAGGATTTTAATTATGACACATAAACACTTAGGCACAGAGAAGTGAAGGCAAAACAGAGCAGTGATACGTAACACTAGAGAACACATGAAGTAAATGAACCGAAGGAACTAAGTCTTCTAAAAGATAAGCCAGTTAAAGCGTGAGTAGGTCTTGTATCTTTAACCTCACGGAGACCTTCAATGAGGTTTTGGAGAGCAGAGGTGGGATGGTCTCTCATCTGCATCAGATATTCGGTTACATCGGCCGGTGTCATCTGAGCCGTGTCCATCAAATCTCGGATGTCCGGAAACAGCTCATGGCTTTCGATGTCCAGATAATTGCGGGCGAGAGTCCTGAATGCACGGAAAGTGCAGAAGGAGAGGAGAATATGTTTGTCCATCCGACCACGCCTCAGAAGCGCCGGGTCGAGCCGTTCGATGTGGTTCGTGGTGAACACGAACAATCTCTCGCTTCCACTACACGACCACAGCCCGTCGGTGAAATTCAAAACGCCGGACAGTGTCACTCTGCTGTCCTGGTTCGACTCGCTCTCATCGGCCTGCCCGGCGTCCTCTGGCGGCGGCGGCGGCGGCTGCTTATTTTTCTTGCGGTCGGATAGATTTGGCGGCGGCGACGGCGGCGGCTGGTGCTTCATCCACTTCTTGCGGTCGGAGAGATCGAGAGAACAGTCGATATCTTCTATGACGATTATGGATTTGTTGGTGGTGGCGATGAGAAGCTTTCTGAGTTGGGCATTGTTCTTCACTTGGGTCAGCTCCAGGTCATAGATGTCGTAGTCGAGAAAGTTAGCCATGGCCGCAATCAAGCTGGACTTGCCCGTTCCAGGGGGGCCATAAAGCAAATAACCCCGCTTCCACGCTCTACCCACTTGCCTGTAGTATTTCTCTCCCTTCGAGAATCTCAAGAGATCTTCCATGATTTCCCGCTTCAGCTGCGGTTCCAGAGCCAGAGTCTGGAAAGTCGCGGGATGATCGAAAACGATGGGCGTCCACGCCCTGTATTCATTATTGCCACCGGAATCCCCAGGTTTATTCGTGTAGATTTTCCTGTGGCGGCTTCTCAGCTCCAACGTTTTGGCTTCAGCCATGACATGGGGAAGATAAGCATCGAATATCTTGTGCTTGTGCTTCTTGTGAAATGTCAGCTCGTAATATCGTTTCTCATCGGAGGCGGAATTCCAGGAGAACATGACGAGCCGTTTGAGCGATTTGCTGTGGAAAACCCACCACACTTTGATTCCCTCGAATTCGTCTGCAATCTCCTCGTTGCTATCCATGATGAAAGTAAACTCTTTTCTGTTCTTGATCTTGTTCAGTTTTAATCTCTTGGCACCCGCATACGACCTCGCGCTCAGATAAGTCTGCACTGCCTCGTACACTTCGCTCACCTTCATGCCATCGTTTTCCTCTATAACAACCGAGATGTAAGAAGACACCATACATACGAGCTTGCGCAGCGAGTGTTTTAACAAATCATAGAATTCTGGGGCAAGGTAATCATTGACTATGGCCCGTAAGAATATCATTGTCGCCATAATCGATCCCAAATTCGACCAGAACTCCATTTTCATCAAATGAAACCAGAAAACCCCGAACCCTAAACAGAAAAACAACACGATCCTCAGTCAAATGTTGCTTTCTGGGTTGGCCTGCCTTCGTATAACTCTGGAAGAACTCGGCCTCTCTATTTCATGGGCCTTCTGGTGGACTACGAAAGATCCGAGAAATTACGGGGAAAAGTGCTTTTTGGACTGCAACATCCTTTTGCTTAGTTCATGATCCACTTATTATCAGGCCAAACCAAACAGTAATGCCCAATTTCAGTCACTCCTTAACTACTATGGACGTCACCATAAGAAGCCAAGGGATAAAAAGTTGCAGCTTGTGGGTTTTTTAAATACTTGTTGTATATTAAATTTGATTATGGGTTAGTATTTACTATATTAAACGTTGGATTAAACGTAAGCATGCTTTTAGTTTTCCACTCCATCAAATGTTTATGTTTGAAAGGCAGACTATCTTATCAGTATGCACAAAGACTTTGTACTGGAATTTACTTTTTAAATTATTTAAAAAAATATTGTAAACTTTCTAGGTCGATTATTGTTATTTTACTTAATTAATTACGTTTCATTTATTTAAATATTAGCTAACAGCATCATTTTGAATATTTTTACTTTGAGGTGGATAGTAGAAGCATTACTCTCAATGTTTGGAGGATTAAATTATTTTTTAATTAAATTTTGTTTTAAAAAACATTTTATTAATTTTTATTGAATGTAGAACAGTTGGTTTTCTACCATTTTGTTTATTCATCCTTTTTATATATTTTTTTTTCAACAAACAGTTTTAATTATATTTATCACAATAACGAGAAATTATACAAAATCCACCATATAATATTGTTGGCCTCCACCGGGCAAACGAGACCAACAAGTGAAATAAACCATATATCCATAGAGTTTGAGATAGATTCTAATTAAAACCAAAGTTCTCATATAATGAGACCAATATGGATATCTAATTGTCTTTATATAGTCATCATAATATCGCTTATATAATTTATATAAGATAATAAAAAATCTAAACATATTGAAATTTAGTTTGGAGAAATGTCGCATGCCCTTGCATAACGTTTATGATTCTAAGGCTTGGGTCGCCATGTGGATGAACAACACTCTATTGGGTCTGTGCTGGGAGCTTGGCATTGATTTCCCTGAGTTGCAACATCACTTTGTCAAGTTGTAGGAGGATCTTCTCACAAGCCTTGTCCCTGTCCTGCAAAATTTTCTTAGCAAATGTTTTGATATGTCAGTATAGGTCCACTGTTTTTCCAGTATTTTGTGTCGCGTGCCCCAAAATTTCCTGCATCAAGGATCCAGTTGTTCATTTCTACATCAATGTCCCTGTCATGAATGGTGCCCCTCTCGAGCTACACTACCTCCTCAACGTTCTTGATTTCCTCATGAATGTGAGGTGGGGTTTGCTCATAGAATTCGTTGGTCGAAGCCCAGCTGTCTTGTTGCACCCACGTGCTGAGGGGTTCAAGACTGAAGTTACGAGAGTTTGAAGGTTCATGCTAATTCTTGTGCCTGTGGTGGTAACTCCAATGATATCCATGACCACGGGACATTGCAAAAATTAGGGTGACAGGTTTGAACGGGGTGGAGGTCAAAGCCGAGAGCAGGTGAAGAGTCTTCCAGGTATCTAGTGAAGAGCTACCACGATAGGGGACCTTCTAGGGGAACCTTCTCCCTTGTGGCAATTTCAACGTGCAAAGACTCAGGCATTTCCAGGCAGCACTGAGTGGAAAGTTCAAGAGATAGATTGGTTTGTGGTTATCCAACCTTGGAGGCAATTTCATAATTGAGATTTGAAGGGAGGTGCAGAGGGCATTCCTTTTCTTTTGCCAAGGAAATTGGTTTTTGTGGGTACCAAATGTATTTTTGAGAACCCCAAGAGATTCATCATGCTCTTAGAAGTCATGAGGAACATGTGCATTGCAATAGGACCTCAATCTTCAATTTGGTTTTTGAATTTCATGAATTGGAAAATCAAATTTTAACACATGTGGTCTAAATTATGGAATCTTTGTTGGAATTGAAGAAGTAGTTAGAAGTGGTGGAAGCAAAGTGTAGTTTCCTTCGGAACCTGACAATAAATTTGTGCAAAGGTGACCAGTCCATAGTTTCTTCACAGAGGATGGTAGTGTGCTCTTTCAGAAGAGAGTTCAAGGGAGAAGAAAATGTGAATCGATTTGATGAGGAGATAGAAATTACTGAGCAAGAAATTGAACCCACAAGCAGAGGCATGTAGGACATTGTCAGTCGTTATGCACTTTGTTGGTTTTTATGTATTTGAAAAATATCAAAATTTTAGGCATCTATTATAGGGTATATATTATTAAGGAAATCTGGGCAATCTTTGATCCAGATGGATCTCGATGTCCATCCACCTTTTTCACTGAATCGCCATCTTGAGCTTGTGGTTTTGATAAACCATGATATTCACCCTTTTGAGGGGGAATGGAATGTAATGTCATCTTCATTTGTTAATTACAGACATCATGTAATGATTTCCTAGTGGTTTTATGTACATGCCTAAAACATAACATTAATGCACCAAATCCCATTAGAAATCCGTAGTTAAGTGCGCTCAGGATATAGTAGTATTGGGATGAGTGACCGCTCGGGAAGTCCTAGTATTTTACATGCCTATGGCATTTTATAAACTTAGTCCAATTTATCCCACATGCATCATGGGAATTGGTCTCCTCTCACTCTCTCATATATAATTGAGGTGAAGGAGGCCCTTTAAGCATGCAATGGAGTGTGATGTAAAGATTCTTTTGAATGAAGCATAGCCAACATCTCTTTCTTTTTAGAGATAATCTACCCCATTTTTCTAGCTTGCGTTCTACAATGTTTTTCTATCTTATTCAGTAATAGAAGTTGGGTTTCACTTTATTTCTGTGTTCTCTTCTATATTTTTGTGTATTTCATTGTTATATCTCAGTTAATTTCTTCCTTCATGTCGTTCTCAAAATAATCTAGATCAGTGGTATCAGAGCAGTCTCTCCTTGTCATTTCTCAGAGCAGGTCCCCAATGATGTCAGGATATAGAGATTTGGGTCTCAAGCTAGTTTCTCTTGAGGACAACCACTCTCTCTAGCCCAAGCGACCTCCCATGGCGGAAGAAAAGAGAGATGACAGAGCAGAAAATCCTTTCAATACATTGCTTGAGGAATCCCTTGTGCGACAAAGGAACGAGATGGTGGACAACTTCTTTTAGATCCTTCGAAGACTACTGATGGCGGAAACCGATGCATCTTCAACAAGAAACCATTTCGCAAGTGCGACACCCTTCAAGGTACAAGTCAATTTTGATATCTCCTTATTTGAAGGCCAGATAGATGGAGATGCTCTAGAAAAATGGTTGAATCTACTAGAAGGTTATTACTCTGTCCAAAACAATTTCGACAGTGAAAAGATCATCTTCATGCTCATTAAATCCCTTCCCCATGTCAGATCTTGGTGGGAAGGTTACTGGGAGAGGTACATCCAAATAGAGATGGATTTCTTGGACATCTCCTCACTGGGAGTTACTTATCGATATGCAGTGAAAATTGAGCAGAAATTCAAGAAACAAAGTAAGTGGGAGAAGCATGGATAGAGAAAGGAAGGCCAACCTCAAGAGATCCAGTCCCATATGCAGGAAAATAAGGGTAACATGAAGTATAAGAAAGACACCAGAAAGTAGTGTGAGTTCCACAATAGCCCTTGGAACAACACTAATGAATGTCGCTCAATACAATCATTGGTGGTCGAGCTCAAAGACAAAGAGTCAAACCTCGACTTGGACCTTGATTCAGAAATAATAAAAGGAGACAGATCATTGATGCAGAACCCAATGCTACTATCACAAGTACAATAATCCAACCAGAAGAGGATCCTGCGGAGGGGGAGCGACTCTTCCATTCACAAATGTGGGTGAAGGGGACCCCACTGCATTTTATTGTTGATAGAGGAAGCCAAAACAAAATCATCTCAGTAGAGGTTGTAAAGCAGTTGGATTTGCCAACAACACCACACCTGCAACCATACAACATCAGGTGGCTTCGCCAGGGTCAACATCTTCTTGTCAGCCAATAGTGTCTCTTGTCATATGGCATCAAGACTTTCAAGGATGAGGTATTGTGTGATGTTTCCCCACTGGAAGTATGTGATGTTCTATTAGGAAAACCATATATGTGGAGGCGTCATGTCATTTATGAGTCGACCTCGTAACGTCATTGTTACTCTAGGGGGTCAACTATACCGAATACTAGAGGTAGTTATGACTATTGTCCCACCAAAATGATGCCACAAAGTAATCTCTCATACTACAAAGTTTAGCCTCTTCACAATCCGATCAGAAGATGAACAAAAGGACACTACAACCACTGTAGTCTCGGACCAAGACCTTTCTATCCAACAGAAGCAGATCGACAAGATTGTATAAGAGTACCAAGATGTTCTTACTGCACCTACGGGGGTGCCTCCAGACTGCCAAATCAAGCAAGTTTATAACAAAACCCTTCATACTCTTCATGTTGCATCTTCACCGACAGAGTCCTCCCACACTCAAGTAGATCATGCAGCTAGATTGGTTGAATGGATCCAACCCCTCCAGCAACAGGTTCATGACAACCTTCAACAAGTTAAGCAAGACAACTTCTTTAGCAAGGCAAGAAACACACCAAGCTTTAGATTTAGCGGAAGTCTCCATGTCTCCCAAGGGAACTTGACGCAATGGGGACCATTGCTTCCTAAGGGGGGAGGAATGATCCAGATGGATCTTGGTGGCCATCCATCGTTTTCACTGAATCACCATCTTGAGACCGTGGTTTTGATAAAACCATGATATTAACCCTTTTGATGGGGAATGGAATGTAATGTCATCTTCATTTGTTAATTATAGACATCATGTAATGATTTCCTAGTGGTTTTATGTACATGCCTATTGTTGGAGTTACTTCACACACAACTAGAATTTATTTTTCCTAAGGTTTTTCCTTGTTTATTAGTCATAATTAGTCATTATCTAGTCTCCTATATTTTAGGGGAGAATATTCTCTTTTAGTTGACACTTCAGTTTGACTAGTTGAGTTGAGCTTAGATGTTGCATTGGTTTTGTCACCATGCAACATTGGGATCATCACCATGCTAATTTGAACTTGCCTTGGTATCATCACTAGACTAGTGCATTAACCTTGATTCCCCGAGTTAACTCCTCACTACTCTTTGTTCATTCAATTAACTGAAGACTAGTTGACTAGTTAACTCAACTAGGTGGCAGTTCACTCCCGTAACTGCCTAAGAGACTAGACTAGGTGGCAGTTCACTCCCGTAACTGTTGGTGTGTGTCCAAATCACTCTAGACCACCACTATGGTGCATTGGTTCTCCTCAAGTGCGCACTCATTGAGTTATGTAGAGTATATCATGTGTAAATTATTCATTATTCATAATGGTTAATGAGAATTCTTCCATTCTTTCTCTCCTTCTTCTTCTTTCTCAAATTCTCTCTGCAAATGTATGTATTATTTTTTAGCTAGATCTATTTTGCACAGTTTCAACACATTTACATGGTATCAAAGACGATGGACTGCTAAGAAAAAGATACACCAAAATATTTTGCAGGTACAAAATATTGAAGACAACGGAAAAATGGATTTCCAAAAAGAATTCATTCTTACACCTTACAAATATTTTTCATGAAAGGAGAAAATAGCCATACATATCCAAAATAGAGGGTTGTATAGGTTAATCTTGAATACAGATACATAACCGACATCAGCCATAGAAAAATCCAAGTATTTAAATCGCATGGATGAGGCACTCGGAACAATTTGTAGTCTTATTTCTCCCGATCTCCTTTTTCATATATCTTCCTGTAAGACTCTCAATGAAGCCTAGACCACCTTGGAAGGGCTCTTTGGAAAACAAGATGATATGAGGGGACACATGTTGGAGGTGGAGTTTCTCACATTGGATCCAAAAAGCTTTGATAATATCCAAGATTTCTTTACAAAATTCAAGGATTTACTGTCGCAACTCAAAGCTTGTGGGGTTGATAAATCGAAGGAGGAGAAACAAATGGTTCTCACCATTCTCTCCAAGGTTGGTCTTGAATTCTCTGTATTCGTATCCACATTCCATACTATCAGATTCGCCTCTGGAGCCACCTGGAAGATGCCATCACTTGAGGACTTTATCGAATCCTTGACACAAGAGCAAACCAAGCTCATCAACATGGGCACAATCAAAGGCCCAAGGGCGCATGCACTCACTGTGCATGATGGAAACCACAAATATCATAAATCTAAAGATAAAGATAAACGAAAATCTCATGCACATCCGAATAAGGAAGGGTACACAAAACCCTTCACCGATGCCTCCAGATCCAAAGGGGAAAAGAGAAGAAAATGGGAGAAATGCACGTATTGTCACAAAGGATTCCATTTGGAATACACATGCATGCAAAAACAAATATATATGATGTCTAAAATAATTCAGAAAAACAACCTTGGAGATTGCATCTCTGAGGGTTCCAAGAATAAGAATCCAGAAGATTCGAATTCCAAGAAAGACAATTCTAGCCATGCCTTGATTTCCATCAAATCCTCTCCCGATGCTTGGATCGTAGATTCAGGAGCATCACATCACATGGCTGCCTCAAAAGTAGTATATTATTCTTTGTATGCATGCAAAGGTCCTCCTATTCTGATGGGGGACAACTCTTCTGTCGAAGTCACTGGCAAAGGAAGGATTGAACTCACCAACGAAATCTTCAAGAATGTGTTGCAGGTTCCCAAAATTTCCGTCAACCTTCTCTCCATGTATCAGATGGAGAATTCCTGCACCGGAAATAAAGTCATATTCACACCAAATTTCGTGGACATCTACGACATGCAAACCAACTCCAGGGTTGCTACCGGTGAGGTAAATCAACAGTCTAGATTGTATACATTTTCTGAATTCATTGAACCTGGTTCTACTTTACTTCTTACTCATGTCAATGAAATTAGTAGGATATGGCACGAAAGTTTGGACATTTGAATTTTAGATACATGCAATAACTTAGCAAGAAAATATTGGTTGATGGTATACCAGACATCCATTTCTCCAAGGGAATATGTGAGGGATGTGTTCTCGAAAAACACCCTCAAGAGAAGTTCGACAAAGGAAAGTCTCAAAGAGCTCCTACACCTTTAGATATGATCCACATTGACCTCATGGGTCCCTTTATGCATCCATCGATCAACAAAGTGAGGTTTGTTCTCATTTTTGTTGATGGTTTCTCATGTTTTACATGGATCTACTTTCTCAGGAAAAAATCTGAGGTCTTTCAACACCTCAAAGATTTCAAAGCCTTGGTTGAGACACAGTCTGGAAAGAAGATCAAAGTATTCCGAACTGATAACGAGGGAGAATATGTAAATCATGAGATCCATAATATTTGCCACGAGGAAGGGATTCAGTTGCAACACACAGTTCCCTATACTCCGCAGCAAAACAGAGTTATTGAGTGGAAAAACAGACCTCTAAAGGAGATGGCATCTTGCATGTTGCATGTTGCATGCAAATTTACTACCACAGAGACTATGGGACAAAGCACTTAATTGTGAAACATACATCCAAAACATATCTCCCTAGAGATCTGTCAAGGATAATATCCCGTATGAGGCTTGGAGTGGCCTCAAACCAGAAGTGACCCACTTTCGCATTTTCGGTTCATGTGCATGGGCCCAGATTCCCTCTGAAAACAAGAAGGCACTTGATCCATAGAGCACTGAGTGCATTTTTGTTGGATACCCCGACAGTGTGAAGGGATATAGGCTTATTGATCTTTCCTCAGACCGACTCATCATTGAGCGAAGTGTCCAATTTGAGGAAAGTGTCTCACATGTACCTCAACAGGCGTATGCACAGACCTTCACTCTTCCACCTATCCAAGATGATGAGCATTCACATGTCAACTCCTCTTCAGACAAGAATTATGATTCACAGGAATGAGAGGATTCAGATTCAGATTCAGTACAGTCAGATGCAGATTTCGAGCATCCATATGCAGTTGCAGAGCCAGAGCAGAGGCCCAAGTGGGCACAAATACTCTTCAGGATGCAGGGATCTCATTGGTGATCCAGTTGATACTAGGAAGACTCGATCTGATTTTGAGGAGCCTCATGTTGCACTCACTGCCACTGAACCATTGCCCTCTAGGCATATTTTCTTGGTTCAGTCTTCAGATCCTGAGTCTTATGGCGAGGTTGTTGGAAAACCCTTTTGGGAATCCGCCATGCGAGAGGAGTACAACTCCCTCCTAGAGAACCAGACTTGGGATCTGGTTCCCCTTCCTTCTGGGAGGAAACTTGTCAGATGCAGATGGGTCTACAGGACCAAGAGCGCAACGGATGGATAGATTAGCAGATACAAAGCCATGCTTGTTTCCAAAGGCTTTCAGTAGGTTCATGGTATTGACTATGATGAGACCTTCCCTCTAGTAGCGAAGATGGATTCCATATGATTGGAACTTTCCATTGCGGCAACCAAGGGATGGGAAGTTCATCAGATGGACGTGAAGAATGCATTTCTTCACGGTGATTTCTTTGAGGAGATCTACATGGAGCAACCCCAGGGATTTATGCAGGACTCATCTTTGGTATGTCGACTGAAGAAGTCCCTTTATGACCTCAAGCAGGCTCCGAGGGCATGGTATGCCAAGATGGACTCCTACCTATTGTCACAGAACTTTGTACATTGTAAATCAAACCCGAATGTATACATGCTCAGGATGGATGATTCACTTCTATTCTTAGTTTTGTACGTTGATGATTTGTTGATCACCAATTGCTCAACTTCAATGATTGTTGCAGTCAAGAGGATTCTACATGACATGTTTTTGTTGATGGACATGGGTCTGCTACACTTCTTTCTTGGACTCAAGATCAGTCAGGATGCATCAGGCATCAAACTGTCTCAGGCCAAGTATGCACGAGATCTCCTTGATAAATTTCACATGACAGACTGCAAGTTTTCTCTGACTCCATTTTGATGCAGGAGCATCTCTCCACTTCAGCCATCCATGCCAGCGAATTCAAATCACACGCTAGAAGAGAGGCACAACCTCATTTTAAAATATGAATTGAATGTAATTAATGTTTTAAGCTGGTGAGTTGTAGAGTCGTGCCTTTGTGCAGGCATTAGGTAGATCGACCTTTAATGTGTGTATGGCTGAGATCTAGATCTGATTCTAGACTAGACAGCCCATTCAATGCAATTGAATAGGGTAGGTAGATCTGGAGGGAAGCGCTCTAAGAGCCCCTCAGGTAAAAGAGATTTTTAGATCTCATTTTGAAAAAAAGTAAGCTAGAAGATAGAAGAGAGGTGTAGAGAAGAGAAGAGCCAGAGAGAGCTCGGGAACACCATTGTAAATACATGCATTTGCCATTTTTAATAAAAACAACAATTTTTCCTGCACATGTTCTGTGTTATGTGAATGTCTGTGTGTGTTCCATTGTATGTTGTAGATGTATACTATAGTTGTGCATTTGCAGGGAGTTTGTGTGATTTCAGGTGAAGGTCTTTGAGGCTTCACACCAGGAGGGTGTGGCAGAACGCTGCGGGTTCTGAGAGCCGTGCACATAGGTTTCACTTCTGAACACTGCGGGTTCAGACAAAGACGTGTTGCGGCACAAGAACTGGAGTCAACAACTCAGGAGAAGACCTCAAGGTTGCTGAATAACTTGGAGGCAAGGCTGTGTGGGAGAAGACACAGTTGCAGATAGAATCTCTTAGGAGTTATGTAAGGCTCTGCCAAGTGGGCATTGAGCACAGGCACAAGGTGCAGTTGGAGGAAATCTGTTGTAAGTTTAGATAGAATCATAGAGGATTCTGGGAAGCTCTGCCAGGTGGGCATTGAGCAAGTGCATGGGTGCACAGAAGGGACAGAATTGTTGAACGTTCTGTGGAGAAGATACTCTGCCAGGAGGGCATCGAGTAAGCATGCAAACAGGCACAGAGGAGAAAATAACTCTTTGAGTTTTGAAGTCAGAGGAAGGGTCCACTAAGGGAACCTTCTCAGGGTTACTGAACGCCCAGAAAGACTCAGCAAGGAGGTTTCTTGAGCGAAGGACAGCCATGAAGGCGTCAATTTCTCCATCTGAGGGAGAAGAGGGAAAAAATCCCTTAAGGGGTCTGAGTGTTTGCAGAATCTCAGGAGGAACAACGTTTTCACACGCATTGGAGAAACTCGGAGTTGAGGAGTTCACAAGAGGAAAGAGCGCAAAGGTCGAAGCCTTCGAGAACGTGAAATTCTTCCAAGTCTGGGAAGAAGGAGTTCATAAGCTCAGGAGGGAGAAACGGCAACCGTCAGATCGGCTGGGAAAGCGATCTGGACCATTGAGGAGTTTACGTCTAGGAGGAGCTCAGGAGGAGCCTACAAAAGGAGGATATCGTCAGCCGTCGGAACTCGTTCAGAAATCCCATCAACCGTTGGATGGGGAGAAGGTGCGCAGAGTTTAACCTCTGGAGTGAGTGCACAGTAGAAATGATCTGAGCCATCAGATCTGGAGTAGAAATCCTGTCAGCCGTCAGATCTGCTGAAGTCGCGAGGGAGTTAAGTCCTCGTGAGCAGGAGGAGAAATCCCAACAAGGGGTGGAGCCATCGGGATATCGGCACTTGGAGAATCGGAGTTCTCAAGGTCATGAGAATTGGGACATCCAAAGTCTCGAAACGCCGGGAAGATCAGAGCCGTCCGTTAGAAGAGACACGTGGTGGAGATCGAGCGCCCGTCGGTATTGAGGTGCATCGGGAAATCGACATTCCCGTGGACAAGAGATCGAGGAAATCCAGTTCGAAAACCCCGACATAATCTGAGCCGTTCATTCAGAGGGATAGGTGTCAGAGATTCGGAGAGAGTCGACATATTGACTATCGGGAAATCAGAGTTCCTGAGGTCAAAAGATCCGGGACATCACAAGTCTCAAAATCCCGAAGAGATCGGGACCGTCCATCAGAGAGGACGTGTGGCAGAAATTAGAGCCATCGGGAAAAGTCCCGACAAGGGAGCGAGTCGTCATTTGAAGGGCCAGCTGTCAGCACGACAGACAGTCGGGATTCGAGGAGTCGAGAATCCCGTGGGTATATGCATTTAGGCATTGAAAACCTCGAAACCCCGACGAGGGGTAAGGTTGTGGTCACGGGGTAATGGTCACGTGGACCAGGAGCTTAGCTTGGGGCTAACGCGTGAAAGGCGCGTCGGGAATCGGAGGATCGCGGATCCAAAGGGAATATGCATTCTGTCATGAGAAAGCCCGAAACCCCGAGGGAAGGATAGACGACAAGGTTGCGGTCTTGTGAGGTGGTCGTGTGGACCAGGGCATAGCCAGGAGGGGCTAAGGCCGAGCAAGGAGCTCATTGGTGATCGGGGATTGAAGATTACAGTGACTCTCGACAACAGGAAGCTTGAAACCTCGAACCCCGATATTGAGTCGGGAAAAGGTCACTGTAAAAAGCAGAAGACCGTGTGGGTGAAGAAAGGGCCTGGGGATAGGGAATTCAACAGGGATTCCATTTGGAGTCCAAAGAGCTAATTCAACTCGAAGACGTGGAAATAGAATGATCCTGTGAGCAGGAGAGCACGAAGGGGGTGTGGTCGTGTCTTTACTGCGTCAAGTGGTATCAGAGCCTGAATCTTGCTTTTATATTTCAGGCAGGAAGAGGCAGGAAGAGGTAAGGAGAACTCTGATACACATCAAGTGGTATCAGAGTGGGATTCTGTTTGTATATTGCAGACAGAAGAGGCAAAAGGAAGACAGAGTGTTGGAAACTCTGTAAGGATTTGTTTGCAGGGAGGCAACAGTCCGAAAGACAATCAGGAAGACTGTAGGAGGATGATGAAGCTGGTAGAACTCTTGATGCGGAGTGACAACAGCAGGTATGCCAGGGAGGCAGATAGACACAACAAGATGGCTACTGAAGGCCATAGAAAGAAGAGCCTAGAGCTGATGAGCCGAGCATAAATAGAGGAAGAGCTCGCTGACATAAATAGAGAAATGGAAGATCTCGAATTGAAGATGCGGCAGAATAGGAAGCCGAGATGGGTATATGAATGGCCCATGAAGAAGCCAAAGATGAAGTGGTCAGTCAGGGAGTTGATGGCCATAAGACAACGAAGGCTATTAAAAAGATGGTTGAGGTATGCAGAGAACCTCAATGGACCAGAAGAGGAGATGATTCTGGTATGTGAACCCGATATTGGAAAATTTCTCGGTGAAGAAGATGAATTGGGATCGTCTGATGATCTCAAGCACTGCCAGGAGGGAAGAAAAGAGGAAATTCCAGATTGTCAGGAGGGAAACCAGATGAGATCACTGCGGGATCTCACGGAATGTCAGGGAGACAGTGAGGGAATTTCTCATTGCCAGTTGGGCAATGATCAGAGATCGTTGCGGGATCTCGAAGACTGCCAGGAGGGCAGCGAGAGCGTCTCATATTTCCAAGTGGGCAGAGATGAGCGTTTGAGACTATTTGAAATTCTCAGGGACTCAGAGGAGAGTTAAAGTTAGCATTGGGTGCTGATCAAGATGGGATCAATCGATCTCAAAATCCACCAGGAGAACAGCGAAATCATCCCATATTGCCAGATGGGCAGGGATGAACTGATGAGTCAGAATCAGCCAAGGGAGCTGACAGAGCAGGTGAGCTCAAAGATAGATTTGGATCAATAGGTGCAGATGACAGAAGAGGAGGAAGATCAAGATGATATTATGATGATTGGGGGAATTAGAGTATTCCTACCATTTTCCCAGGAGGAGGCATAAATTTGTGTTGCAGGTGAAGCAACAGCAGAAGGACAGTCACAGCTGACGATGACTGTCAAAAGGAAATTGGAGCAGACATTTGAGATTGCCCAAGCAGAAGAAGAAGGGAAGAATGAGTGTTCTGAGGAATGGATCAATGACTTTAGCCAAGAAGCTGAGGAATTTGTAGCGTTGAAGCTGACAACCGAAGAAGCATAAGGAAAAGATGAGCATTCTGAGGAATGGCTCAATATTTTCAGCCAGGAAGCTGAAAAGACTGCAACATGGGAGGTTGCAGAAGCAGAGGAAGAAGGAGCAGACAACATTTTCTTTTCTGATATGTGGCAGCAGATGGAATCCCTGGAAGAAAGGGTGAGAGTGCAGGGAAGGCACATCCAATAGGTGAGGTTGGAAGATGAAGAAGGAGGCATGGGAGATCATGATGATCTGCCCATGTGCCAGAAATTTTTGCAGCTGAGGAGACTGCATGAATAGAACCATCCACTGGAGCAGTTGGACGAAGTGATCAGTGAGATCATGGAGCTGATGTTGAAGTCAGCAGAGACTGCCAGCAGGGAGAGGTTGAGCATAAGAGTAGCAGCAGCGGCAGAAGCACAGCGGCAGCAACAACAGCAGCAAAGTGGAGCGGATGAGAAGCTCCAAAGACTTATTTGGGATCCAAGAGGATTTCCAATAGCTCAAAGGGGAAGCACATGAGCAGGCGCTTATGATTTTGCAGCTGAGGAGTTTGATGCAGGAGAATCTCTCCATGTCAGCCAGCCAGCCACGCCAGCGAATTCAAATCACACGCTAGAAGAGAGGCGCAACCTCATTTTAAAATCTGAATTGAATGTCATTAATGTTTTAAGCTGGTGAGCTGTAGAGTCGTGCCTTTGTGCAGGCATTAGGTAGATCGACCTTTAATGTGTGTATGGCTGAGATCTAGATCCGATTCTGGACTAGACAACCCATTCAATGCAATTGAATAGGGTAGGTAGATCTGGAGGGAAGCGCTCTAAGAGCCCCTCAGGTAAAAGAGATTTTTAGATCTCATTTTGAAAAAAAGTAAGCTAGAAGATAGAAGAGAGGTGTAGAGAAGAGAAGAGCCAGAGAGAGCTCGGGAACACCATCGTAAATACAGGCATTTGCCATTTTTAATAAAAACAACAGTTTTTCCTGCACATGTTCTGTGTTATGTGAATGTCTGTGTGTGTTCCATTGTATGCTGTAGATGTATACTATAGTTGTGCATTTGTAGGGAGTTTGTATGATTTTAGGTGAAGGTCTTTGAGGCTTCACACCAGGAGGGTGTGGCAGAACGATGCGGGTTCTGAGAGCCGTGCACATAGGTTTCACTTCTGAACACTGCGGGTTCTGAGAGCCGTGCACATAGGTTTCACTTCTGAACACTGCGGGTTCAGACAAAGACGTGTTGCGACACAAGAACTGGAGTCAACAACTCAGGAGAAGACCTCAAGGTTGCTGAATACCTTGGAGGCAAGGCTGTGTGGGAGAAGACACAGTTGCAGACATAATCTCTTAGGAGTTCTGTAAGGCTCTACCAAGTGGGCATTGAGCACAGGCACAAGGTGAAGTTGGAGGAACTCTATTGTAAGTTTAGACAGAATCATAGAGGATTCTGGGAAGCTCTGCCAGGTGGACATTGAGCAAGTGCATGGGTGCACAGAAGGGACAGAACTGTTGAACGTTATGTGGAGAAGATACTCTGCCAGGAGGGCATCGAGTAAGCATGTAGACAGGCACAGAGGAGAAAATAACTCTTTGAGTTCTGAAGTTAGAGGAAGCGTCCACTAAGGGAACCTTCTCAGGGTTACTGAATGCCCATAAAGACTCAGCAAGGAGGTTTCTTGAGCGAAGGACAGCCAGGAAGGCGTCAATTTCTCCATCTGAGGGAGAAGAGGGACAAAATCCCTTAAGGGGTCTGAGTGTTTGCAGAATATCAGGAGGAACATCGTTTTCACAAGCATTGGCGAAACTCAGAGTTGAGGAGTTCGCAAGAGGAAAGAGCGCAAAGGTCGAAGCCTTCGAGAACGTGAAATTCTTCCAAGTCTAGGAAGAAGGAGTTCATAAGCTCAGGAGGGAGAAACGACAGTCGTCAGATCGGTTGGGAAAGAGATATGGACTATTGAGGAGTTTACGTCCAGGAGGAGCTCAGGAGGAGCCTATAGAAGGAGGAGACCGACAACCGTCGGAACTCGTTCATAAATCCCGTCAACCGTTGGATCGGGATAAGGTGCGCAGAGTTTAACCTCTGGAGTGAGTGCACAGTAGAAATGATCTGAGCCATCAGATCTGGAGCAGAAATCCAGTCAGCCATCGGATCTGCTGAAGTCACGAGGGAGTTAAGTCCTCGTGAGAAGGAGGAGAAATCCCGACAAGGGGTGGATCCATCGGGATATCGACACTCGGAGAATCAGAGTTCTCGAGGTCATGAGAATCGGGACATCCAAAGTCTCAAAACATCGGGAAGATCAGAGTCGTCCGTTAGTAGAGACATGTGGTGGAGATCGAGCGCCCGTCGGTATTGAGGTGCATCGGGAAATTGGCATTCCCGTGGACAAGATATAGGGGAAATCCAGGTCGAAAACCCCAGCATAATCTGAGCCGTTCATTCAGAGGGACAGGTGTCAGAGATCCGGAGAGAGTCGGCATATTGACTATCGGGAAATCGGAGTTCCTGAGGTCAAAAGATCTGGGACATCACAAGTCTCGAAATCCCGAAGAGATCGGGACCGTCCATCAGAGAGGACGCGTGGTAGAAATCAGAGCCATCGTGAAAAGTCTCGACAAGGGAGCGAGTTGTCTTTTGAAGGGCCAGCTGTCAGCACGACAGACAGTCGGGATTCGAGGAGTCGGGAATCCCGCGGGTATATGCATTTAGGCATTGAAAACCCTGAAACCCCGATGAGGGGTAAGGTTGTGGTCACGGGGTAATGGTCACGTGGACCAGGAGCTTAGCTTGGGGCTAACGCATGAAAGGCGCGTCGGGAATCGGAGGATCGTGGATCTAAAGGGCATATGCATTGTGGCATGAGAAAGCCTGAAACCTTGACGGAAGGATAGATGGAAAGGCTTCGGTCTTGTGAGGTGGTCATGTGGACCAGGGCATAGCCAGGAGGGGCTAAGGCCGAGCAAGGAGCTCATTGGTGATCGGGGATTGAAGAGTACAGTGACTCTCGACAACAGGAAGCTCGAAACCCCGAACCCCGATATTGAGTCGGGAAAAGGTCATGGTAAAAAGCAGAAGACCGTGCGGGTGAAGAAAGGGCCTGTGGATAGGGAATTCAACAGGGATTCCATTTGGAGTCCAAAGAGCTAATTCAGCTCAGAGACGTGGAAATAGAATTATCCTGTGAGCAGGAGAGCGCGACGGGGGTGTGGTCGTGTCTTTACTGTGTCACTTTCCTATCAGGAGTCAAACTTGAGAATGGTAGGGAGACTCCACTGGTTGACAACACACTATACAGACAGCTAGTGGGGAGCTTGTTGTATCTCACACACTCCAGACCAGACCTCTCATATGCAGTTGGCACATTTTCCAGGTTCATGTAGGAGCCGCATGAGCTACATTGGAAGGCTGCAAAGTGTATCCTTCGATCGTACATGGCACCATCACCTTTGGTTTTCATTATGCATAAGACTCTACATTATATCCCATCAGGTTTACTGATTTCGACTGGGTGGGTGATAGCATTGATCGTAAGTCCACATATGGTTACTCACTCAGTCCTAGTTCCGGGCCTATCTATTGGTCGAGCAAGAAGCAAGCTCCCATGTCTTTATCTTCAGCGGAGGTAGAGTAGAGAGGGGTAGTTAACATAACCATTCAAGCTATGTGGCTACAACATTTTATCACTGAGTTGGGCATTCAGTTTCATCACCCGATTGTCATCTGGTGTGACAACCAGAGCACTCTGAAGTTCTGTAGAGATCCAGTTTAGAGGCAGTGGACAAAGAATATCGAGATCCACATGCACTATATTCGGTACTTAGTACACGAGGGGATCATCGACTTACAGTTATGTCCTTCAACAGAATAGATGGAAGACATCTTCACCAAGAGCTTCACTGAGCATAAGTTCCATTCTCTACGAAGTCATCTTGGAGTGAAGGACACAGTTGCCTAGAAACTATAGTTCTTCTTTTTACATACATTG
>JZKD02S1630283.1:111871-141203 GCA_000966675.3 Picea glauca
GGGGGGGGGTTCCCATGAGGTTTTCCCTTTTTTCTCACTTTAATTCAATGTATATTTTGTATTTGGGTACCTAACATGGCCTCGTTGCTGGGACCCATTCTTTATTTTCACCATAGTGATGTTCAGGGGGGGTGTTGGAGTTACTTCACACACACCTAGGAATTTTTTTTCCTAAGGTTTTTTCTTGTTTATTAGTCATACTTAGTCATTATCTAATATCCTATATTTTAGGGGAGAATATTCCACCTGGAGAATATTCTCTTTCAATTGACACTTTAGTTTGACTAGTTGAGTTGAGTTTAGATGTTGCATTGGTTTTGTCACCATGCAACATTGGGATCATCACCATGATAATTCAACCTTGCCTTGGTATCATCACCAGACTAGCGCATTACCCTTGATTCCCTGAGTTAACTCCTCACTACTCTATGTTTAGTCAGTTAACTGAAGACTAGTTGACTAGTTAACTCAACTAGGTGGCAGTTCACTCCCGTAACTTCCTGGGAGACTAGACTAGGTGGCAGTTCACTCCCGTAACTTCCTGGGAGACTAGACTAGGTGGCAGTTCACTCCCGTAATTGTTGGTGTGTGTCTAGATCACTCTAGACCACCACTATGGCGCATTGATTATCCTCCAGTGCACACGCATTGAGTTATACAGAGTATATCATGTATAAATTATTCATTCTTCATAACGATTAATGAGAATTATTCCATTATTTCTCTCATTCTTCTTCTTTCTTAAATTCTCTTTGCAAATGTATGTATTATTGTTTAGCTAGATCTATTTTGTGCAGTTTCAACACATTTACACCTACAACATAGCGTTAATGCACCAAATCCCACTAGAACTCTGCAGTTAAGTGTGCTCAAGCTAGAGTAGTACTAGGATGGGTGACCTCTCGGGAAGTCCTAGTATTTTACATGCCTATGGAATTTTATAAACTTAGTCCAATTTATCCCATATGAATCATGGGAATTGTTCTCCTTTCACTCTCTCATATATAATTGAGGTGAACGAGGCCCTTTAAGCATGCAATGGAGTGTGATGTAAAGCTTCTTGTGAATGAAGCGTAGCCAACATCTCTTTCTTTTTAGAGATAAGCTACCCCATTTTCTCAGTTTGTGTTCTACAATGTTTTTCTATCTTATTTTGTAATAGAAGTTGGGTTTCATTGTATTTATGTGTTCTCTTCTATATTTTTGTGTATTTCATTGTTATATCTCAGTTATATTTCTGCCTTCATGTCGTTCTCAAAATAATCTCGATCAGTGGTATCAGAGCAGTCTCTCCTTGTCAATTCTCAGAGTAGGTCCCCGACAAGGTCATGGTATAGATATTTGGGTCTCGAGCTAGTTTCTCTTGAGGATAACCACTCTCTCTATCCCAAGTGACCTCCCATGGTGGAAGAAAAGAGAGATGACAGAGCAGGAGATCCTTTGAAGAAGTTGCTCGAGGAATCCCTTATGCGACAAAGGAACGAGATGATGGACAAATTATTTCAGATCCTTCGAAGACTTCCAATGGTGGCAGCTGAGGCATCTTCAAAAAGAAACCATTTCTCAAGTACCACACCCTTCAAGGTACAATTCAATTTTGATATCCCCTTATTTGAAGGCTAGATAGATGCAGATGCTATAGAGGGTGGGAGGGGGGGGGCATAAATAGAGAATATAAATTCTCTATTTATGCCCCCCCCTAGAAAAATGGTTGAATCTACTAGAAGGTTATTACTCTGTCCAAAAAAAAATTGACAGTGAAAAGATCACCTTCGCGCTCATTAAATCCCTTCCCCATGTCAGAGATTGGTGGGAATGTTACTGGGAGAGGTACACCGCGGATGAATCTACACTATTTGGGAGATAACCCACCTGGATGGCATTTGAAGATTCCCTAAAGGAGGAGTTCTACCCTGTCAGAAACTATGATGACTAATACATGAGATGGACAACTCTGCGTAAGAAAAGAGACCAAACGGTCTCGGAGTACACCAACATCTTTCATACCTTGTGCTCAAATCTAGGTATCAAATACTCCAAGCGGCACCTGGTTTTGAAGTATTGCAGTGGTATACACAGGTACATCTAAATAGAGATGGATTTCTTGGACATCTCCTCAATGGGAGTTACTTGTCGATATGCAGTCAAAATTGAGCAGAAATTCAAGAAACAAAGTAAGTGGGAGAAGCATGGACAGAGAAAGGAAGGCCAACCTCAAGAGATCCAGTCCCATATGCAGGAAAATAAGGGTAACATGAAGTATAAGAAAGACACCGGAAAGTGGTGCGAGTTCCACAATAGCCCTTGGAACAACAGTAATGAATGTCGCTCAATACAATCATTGGTGGTCGAGCTCAAAGACAAAGAGTCGAACCTCGACTTGGACCCTGATTCAGAAAATATTAAAAGGAGACAGATCATTGATGCAGAACCCAATGCTACTATTGCAATTGCAACAATCCAACCAGAAGAGGATCCTGCGGAGGGGGAACGACTCTTCCATTCACAAATGTGGGTGAAGGGGACCCCACTGCATTTTATTGTTGATAGTGAAAGACAAAAGAACATCATCTCAGCAGAGGTTGTAAAGCAGTTGGATTTTCCAACAACACCACACCTACAACTATACAACATCGGGTGGCTTCGGCAGGGTCAACATCTTCGTTTCAGACAACAATGTCTCATGTCATATGGCATCAAGCCTTTCAAGGATGAGGTATTGTGTGATGTTTCCCCACAGGAAGTATGTGATGTTCTATTAGGCCAACCATATATGTGGAGGCATCATGCCATTTATGAGTCTCGACCCCGTAGCATCATTGTTACTCTCGGGGGTCAACTATACCTGATACCAGAGGTAGTTCTGACTATTGTCCCACCAAAACAATGCCACAAAGTAATCTCTCATACTACAAAGTTTAGCCTCTTCACAATCCGATCAGAAGGTGAACAAAAGGAAACTACAACCACTATAGCCTCAGCCCAAGACCTTTCTATCCAACAAAAGAAGATCGACAAGATTGTATAAGATTACTAAGATGTTCTTACTACACCTACGAGGGTGCCTCCACACTTCCCAATCAAGAAAGTTTATAACAAAACCCTTCATACTCTTCATGTTGCATCTTCATCGACAGATTCCTCCCAAACCTAGGTAGATCATGCAGCTAGATTGGTTGAATGGATCCAACCCCTCCAACAAAAGTTTCATGACAAACTTCAACAAGCCAAGCAGGACAACTTCTTCAGCAAGGAAAGAAACACACCAAGCTTCAGATTTAGCAGAAGTCTCCTCGTCTCCCAAGGGAACTTGACACAATGGGGACCATTGATCCCTAAGGGGGGAGGAATGATCCAGATGGATCTCGGTGGCCATCCATATATTTCACTGAATCACCATCTTGATCCTGTGGTTTTGATAAACCATGATATTCACCCTTTTGATGGGGAATGGAATGTAATTTCATCTTCATTTATTAATTACAAACATCATGTAATGATTTCCTAGTGGTTTTATGTACATGACTACTTTTGGAGTTACTTCACACACACCTAGTATTTCTTTTTCCTAAGGTTTTTCCTTATTTATTAGTCATAATTAGTCATTTTCCAATCTCCTATATTTTAGGGGAGAATATTCCACTTGGAGAATATTCTCTTTAAGTTGACACTTCAACTTGACTAGTTGAGTTGAGTTTAGATGCTGCATTGGTTTTGTCACCATGCAACATTGGGTTCATCACCATGATAATTCAACCTTGCCTTGGTATCATCACCAGACTAGAGAATTACCATTGATTCCCTGAGTTAACTCCTCACTACTCTTTGTTCAATCAGTTAATTGAAGACTAGTTAACTAGTTAACTCAACTAGGTGGCAGTTCACTCCCGTAACTGCCTGAGAGACTAAAATCGGTGGAAGTTCACTCTTGTAACTGCTGGTGTGTGTCTAGATCACTCTAGACCACCACTATGGCACATTGGTTCTCCTCCAGGGCACACTCATTGAGTTATACAGAGTATATCATGTGTAAATTATTCATTATTCATAACGGTTAATTAGAATTATTCCATTCTTTCTCTCCTTCTTATTTCTCAAATTATCTATGAAAATGTATGTATTATTGTTTATCTAGATCTATTATGTGTAGGTTCAAGACATTTACATGGTATCAGAGTCGATGGACTGCTAAGCAAAAGCTACACCAAAATGTTTTGCAGGTACAAATGATTGAAGACAACATAAAGATGGATTTTCAAAAGAATTCATTCTTACACCTTTCAACTATTTTTCATGGAAGGCGAAAAGAGCCATACATATCGGAACTAGAGGGTTGTACAGGTTAACCTTGAATACAGATACAAAACTGACATCATCCATAGAAAAATCCAAGTATTTAAATCGCATGGATGAGGCACTCGAAACAATTTGCAGTCTTATTTCTCTCGATCTCCTTTTTCATATATCTTCTTGTAAGACTCCCAATGAAGCCTGGAACACCTTGGAAGGGATCTTTGGAAAACTGGATGAGATTAGGGGAAACATGTTGGAGGTGGAGCTACTCACATTGGATCCAAAAATCTTCGATAATATCCAAGTTTTCCTTACAAAATTCAAGGATTTACTATCACAACTCAAAGCCTGCAGGATTGATAAATCGAAGGAGGAGAAACAAATGGTTCTCACCATTCTCTCCAAGATTGGTATTGAATTCTCTAAATTCGTATCCACATTCCATACTATCAAATTCGCCTTTGGAACCACTTGGAAGATGCCTTCTCTTGAGGACTTTATTCATCCCTGACACAAGAGAAAACCAAGCTCATCAACATGGGCACAATCAAAGGCCCAAGAGCGCATGCACTCACTATGAATGTTGCAGCCACAAATATCAGAAATCTAAAGATAAAGATAAACGAAAAGCTCATGCACATCCGAAGAAGGAAGGGTACACAAAACCCTTCACGGATGCCTCCGAATCCAAAGGGGGAAATGGAAGAAAAGGGGAGAATTGCATGTATTGTCACAAAGTATTCCATTCAAAATCCACATGCATGAAAAAATAAATAGATATGATGTCTCAAATAATTCAGAAAAAAAACCTTGGAGATCGCATCCCCGAGGGTGCCAAGAAGAAGAATCCAGAAGATCCGAATTCGAAGAAAGGAAATTCTATCCATGCCTTGATTTCCATAAAATCCTCTCTCGATGCTTGGATAGTAGATTCAAGAGCATCACGTCACATGGATTCCTCAAAAGAAGTATATTCTTCTTTGGATGCATGCAAAGGAAGGAGTGAACTCACCAACGAAATCTTAGAGAATGTGCTGCACGTTCCCAAAATTTTCATCAACCTTCTCTTCGTGTATCAGATGATGAATTCTGACACTGTAAAGAAATTCATATTCACACCAAATTTCATGGATATCTTCGACATGCAAACCAATTCTAGGGTTGCTACCGATGAGGTAAATCATCAGTCTAGATTGTATACATTTTCTGAATTCATTGAACCTGATTCTGCTTTACTGTTTACTCATGTTGATAAAAGTAGTAGGATATGGCATGAAAGGTTTGGAAATTTGAATTTCATATACATGCAACAACTTAGCAATAAAATTTCGCTTGATGGTCTACCAGACATCCATTTCTCCAAGGGAGTATGTGAGGGATGTGTTCTCGGAAAACACCCTCAAGAGAAATTCGACAAAGGAAAGTCTCAAAGAGATTCTGCACCTTTAGACATGATCCACAGTGACCTCATGGGTCCCTTTCCGCATCCATCGATCAACAAAGCGAGGTTTGTTCTCATTTTTGTTGATGATTTCTCACGTTTTACATGGATCTACTTTCTCAGGCAAAAATATGAGGTCTTTCAACACCTCAAAGATTTCAAAGCCTTGGTTGAGACACAGTCTGGAAAGAAGATCAAAGTACTTTGAACTGATAATGGGGGAGAATATGTAAATCATGAGATCCATAATATTTTCCATGAGGCAGGGATTCCGTTGCAGCACACAGTTCCCTATACTCCGCAGGAAAACGAAGTTGTTGAGGAGAAAAACAGATCTCTAAAGGAGATGGCATCTTGCATGTTGCATGCAAAGTCACTACCACAGAGACTATGGTCTGAAGCACTTAATTGTGCAACATACATCCAAAACACATCTCCCCATAGATCTATCAAGGATAAGACCCCCTATAAGGCTTGCAGCAGCCTCAAACCGGAAGTGACCCACTTTCGCATTTTTGGTTCACGTGCATGGGCCCGGATTCCCTCTGAAAAGAGGAAGGCACTTGATCCATAGAGAACTGAGTGCATTTTTGTTGGATACCCTGACGGTGCGAAGGGATATAGTCTTATTGATATTTCCTCGTATTGGCTCATCATTGAGAGAAGTGTCCAATTCAAGGAAAGTGTATCGCATGTACCTCAACAGGCGCATGCAGACACCTTCACTCTTCCACCTGTCCGAGATGATGAGCATGCACATGTCAACTCTTCTTCATACTAGAGTTCTGATTCAAAGGAATTAGATGATTTAGATTCAGAGTCAGTATAGTTAGATGCAAAGTTTGAGCATGCAGATGTAGTTGCATAGCCAGAGGAGAGTCCCAAGTGAGCACAAACTACTCTCCAGGGTGTAGGGGATCTCGTTGGGGATCCAACCAATACTAGGAAGACTCGATCTGATTTCGAGGAGCCTCCTGTTGCACTCACTTCCACTGAACCATTTCCCTCTAGGCATATTTTCTTGGTTCAGTCTTCAAATACACAATCTTATGGCAAGGTTGCTGGAAATCCCTTTTGGGAATCCTCCATGCAGGAGGAGTACAACTCCCTCCTCGAGAACCAGACTTGGGATTTGGTTCCCCTTCCTTCTAGGAGGAAACTTGTTAGATGTAGCTGGATCTATAGGACCAAGAGTGCGGTGGATGGAAAGATTAGCAGATACAAATCCAGGCCTTTTTCCAAAGGATTTTAGTAGGTTCATGGTATTGACTATGATGAGACCTTCGCTCCAGTAGCGAAGATGTATTCCATACGATTGGCACTTGCCATTGTGGCAGCCAAGGGATGGGAAGTTCATTAGATGGATGTGAAGAATGCATTTCTTCACGGTGATCTCTCTGAGGATATCTACATGGAGCATCCCCAGGGATTTATACAAGGCTCATCTTTGGTCTGTCGACTGAAGAAGTCCCTTTATGGCCTCAAGCAGGATCTAAGGGCATGGTATGCCAATATGGACTCCTACCTGTTGTCACAGAACTTTGTACGTTGTAAATCATGAGACCCGAATTTCTACATTCTCAGGACGACTGATTCACTTCTACTCTTAGTTTTGTACGTTGATGATTTGTTGATCACCGATTGATCAAATTCAGCGATTACTGCAGTCAAGAGGATTCTACATGAAATGTTTTTGATGACGGACATGGGTCCGCTACACTTCTTCCTTGGACTTGAGATCAGTTAGGATGCATTAGGTATCAAACTATCTCAGGCCAAGTATGCACGAGATCTCCTTGAGAGATTTCACATGACAGACTGCAAGTCTGCTCTGACTCCTTTCCTATCAGGATTCAAACTTGAGGATGGYGGGGAGACTCCACTAGTTGACAACACACAATATAGAAAGCTAGTGGGGAGCTTGTTGTATCTCACACATTCCAGACCAAACGTCTCATATGTAGTTGGCACAGTTTCCAGGTTCATGTAGGAGATGCATGAGCTACATTGGAAGGATGAAAAGCGTATCCTTCGATACGTATAGGGCACCATCACCTTTGGGATTCATTATGCAACAGACTCTACATTATATGCCATCGGGTTTATTGATTATGACTGGTTTGGCGATAGCACTGATCGCAATTCCACATCTGGTTACTCACTTAGTCTTGGTGCCAGGCCTATATGTTGGTCGAGAAAGTAGAAAGATGTCATTGCTTTATCTTCAACAGAGGCAGAGTAGAGAGAGGTAGTTAACATAACCATTCAGGCTATGTGGATACAACATTTTCTCACTGAGTTGGGCATTCAGTTTCATTGCCCGATCGTCATCTGGTGTGACAACCAGAGAACTCTAAAGTTCTGCAGAGATCCAATTCAGAGGAAGCGGACAAATCACATCAAGATCCACATGCACTACATCTGGGACTTAGTACATGAGGGGATCATCGACTTAAATTTCTGTCCTTCAACAGAACATACGACATACATCCTCACCAAGACCTTCACTGAACAAAAGTTCCATTCTCTACGAAGTCATGTTGGAGTGAAGGACACAGTTGTCTTTCAACTGTCGTTCTTATTTTTACAAACATTGTACCTTAAGGGGGGGGGTTTTCCCTCTCTCCTCACTTTATTTCTGTATCTTTTTTATTTGGGTACCTAACATGCCCTCATTGCCGGGACCCATTCTTTATTTTCACCATAGTGATGTTCATGGGGGGTGTTGGAGTTACTTCACACACACCTAGGATTTATTTTTCCTTGTTTATTAGTCATAATTAGTAAATATATAGTCTCCTATATTTTAGGTGAGAATATTCCACCTAGAGAATATTCTCTTTCAGTTGACACTTCAGTTTGACTAGTTGAGTTGAGTTTAGATTCTACATTGTTTTTGTCACCATGCAACATTGGGATCATCATCATGATAATTCAAACTTTCCTTGGTATCATCAGCACATTACCCTTGATTCCCTGATTTAACTCCTCACTACTCTTTGTTCAGTCAGTTAACTGAAGACTAGTTGACTAGTTAACTCAACTAGGTGGCAGTTCACTCCCATAACTGCCTGAGAGACTAGACTAGGTGGTAGTTCACTCCCGTAATTGTTGGTGTGTGTCCAGATAAATCTAGACCACCACTATGGTGCATTATTTCTCCTCCAGTGCGTGCTCATTGAGTTATACAGATTATATCATGCGTAAATTATTCATTATTCATTATTCTTAACGGTTAATGAGAATTCTTCCATTCTTTCTCTCCTTCTTCTTCCTTCTCAAATTCTCTCTGCAAATGTGTGTATTATTGTTTAGATAGATCTATTATGTGCAGGTTCAACACATTTACACCTACAACATAGAATTAATGCACCAAATCCCATTAGAACTCTGAAGTTAAGTGTGCTTAAGCTAGAGTAGTACTGGGATGGGTGAGCGCTCGAAAAGTCCTAGTATTTTACATGCCTATGGAATTTTATAAACTTAGTCCAATTTATCCCACATGCATCATGGGAATTTTTCTCCTCTCACTCTCTCATATATAATTGAGGTGAAGGAGGCCCTTTAAGCATGCAATGGAGTGTGATGTAAAGCTTATTGTGAATGAAGCGTAGCCAACATCTCTTTCTTTTTAGAGATAAGCTACCCCATTTTTCCAGTTTGTGTTCTACAATGTTTTTCTATCTTATTCAATAATAGAAGTTGGGTTTCATTGTATTTATGTGTTCTCTTCTATATTTTTTTGTATTTCATTGTTATATCTCAGTTATATTTATGCCTTCATGTTGTTCTCAAAATAATCTGGATCAATGGTATCGAATCAATCTCTCCTTGTCATTTCTCAGAGCAGGTCCCCGACGAGGTCAAGGTATAGAGATTTGGGTCTCGAGATAGTTTCTCTTGAGGAAAACCACTCTCTCTATCCCAAGCGACCTCCCATGGAAGAAGAAAAGAGAGATGACAGAGCAGGTGATCCTTTCAAGACGTTGCTTGAGGAATCCCTTGTGTGACAAAGGAACGAGATGATGGACAACTTCTTTAAGATCCTTCGAAGACTACCGATGGCGGCAACCGAGGCATATTCAACAAGAAACCATTTCGCAAGTGAGACACCCTTCAAGGTACAATTCAAATTTGATATCCCCTTATTTGAAGCCCAGATAGATGCAGATGCTTTAGAAAAATGGTTGAATCTACTAGAAGGTTATTACTCTGTCCAAAAAAAAATCGACAGTGAAAAGAATACCTTCGCGCTCATTAAATCCCTTCCCCATGTCAGAGCTTGGTGGGAAGGTTACTGGGAGAGGTACACTGCGGATGAATCTACACTATTTGGGAGAGAACCCACTTTGGTGGCCTTTGTAGATGCCCTAAAGGAGGAGTTCTATTGTTAAGGTCCTAACCCGCACATAGGTAGATCAATGTATTCAGATGTAATAAAGGTCAATATTAATAAGGCCTTTCAATAAAATAGAATAAGGCGGATGTAAGAAGACCTAATAGAAGCTTCTTCTTCTAAAAGGATCTTCCTCTAGATGTTTCTCTTAATAGACATATTTAGTATAAATAAGGGTCGAGGGTATGAAAACCCTAGCTTGAAAATTATTGTAACAGAGCGATGCTCGATTGGAGGTTGCCCCCTCGAAGAGGCCTGTGAACATTGCTTTATGAATCAAAGTGCTATTTCTATTGCTATTCTTATATCATTTATGTGTTATTGTGAAGATTATGCTGGATATTTTACTGTTATTCTACCATTTCTAGCATTTTATTTTTGTTCTGCATATTTTATATATCTGGTATCTTGCAAGTGGTATCAGAGCACTTTCCTTGGCAGAAATTGTGGGTATTTTTTTTTCAGGGTAGAGACATATTCCGGCGTCTTCAAGCCACATAGATCTATTGTTATGCGCATAAACCCGCGGTTGAGGGATTCATACACGCATGAAATACAAGTGGTTCTCAAGCGCACATCTATTGGCCACCCTTGTAACCCCTGTTGGTACCCCTTCAAGTGGTAGCGCATCAGACAACACCTGTGTATAGATAAACCTATATTTCCTGAAGCCCTCTTTAGATAAACCTATTGGCCGCCGAACTACTATAGTGTCACCGAGAACAACACTCGGGAAGATACTCTCTAGTACCTGGGTAGTCGGGTAGTACGACTAAGGGTACGGTCTATCCTCCTTAGTTAGTGCCCTGATATATTGGGTTGATTACTACTAATGGACCTCGCACATATATCAGAGAGCTATAGCACAGGGAAAACCCTTGTCTGTAGAACCCTTGAATACCTAACCCTTGGGGAACATAAACATAAACAAATTAAACTGGTGAGATCTATTGTCGCGCATCTGTGTTCGGGTTGCCAAGTAAATACACATTTCGTTCTGGTTAAGAATTTGGGGATTTCAGCACTAAAACATTCTTCAGACCAAAGTATAACCCCGCAGCTAAAAAAAAAAAAAAAAGTTTGGAAAATTTTTCACCATTATTTGAGACCTATTCCATTAGATTCATCTCTTCTCCCTTATCACATTCATCCATATCATTTTTCTGCAAAAATTTCTAACCCAACCCACTCCCTTTTCAGTTCACCCATCCTCATGGCCCATAACCATAGCCAAGAACTAGAGTCTCGCTTCAACACGTTGCAATCTGGTTTCCTCGAGACCCAACAAGAAGTGCAACAACTTAGTGCTACTATTGCCTCCCGTGATGCATCCATCAATACCACCATAAATGCATCCGTAAATGCAGCTGTGCAGTCCACAATGGTGGAAGTCAAACATGAACTGACCACCTAGCTTGAATCTGTCTTTGCATCACTCTGCACCAAACTCAAGATCCCTATCGGTGACTCTTTTCCTGATGCACATACAAAAACTGAAGGTGAAACTTCTTCCCATTCCTTTTAGCCCCATCACTTTCAACGGGACATACGCCTTCCACGGGTGGATGTAACCAAATTTGATGGCTTGGACCCCACTGGTTGGGTCACCCAAATGGAACATTATTTCTCTCTCTACAACATTACAGATGACTTGGCCAAACTCCAGTATGGTGTTCTCCATATAGATCAAGAACGCTGGCAATGGTGGCAATGGAGAAAAACTTCCTGTCAAGGGTATATTGCTTGGACCCAATTTGTTACTGAGATTTATGAACGCTTTGACACTGACACCAACCATTTGGGCCGTTTGACAAAATTGAAGCAATCAGGCACAGTAGAAGACTTCATAGCTGCATTTGAGTGCCTGGCTTTTCGAACAGAGGGCATGACTGATGCTTTCTTTCGAGAGTGTTTTATCAGTGGCCTCAAGGAGGAGATTTAGGCCCATGTCCTCATGGCTCGACCTACGACTTGGATGGAGGCTACTAGAAAAGATAAAGAAGCACAATAATTTGTTTCCTCTCAAAACCATAAGCCTTCCTTTATCCCTCACCCTAAACCAATCAACCCCAATACTCCCTCTGCCCCATTAAAGATCCAAAAATTGACTAGGGCTAAAATGGTTGAACGCCAACTCAAAGGCCTCTGTTATAATTGTGATGAAAAATATTTCCCAGGACACAAATGTAAGGAACAAAAGATTTTTATGGCCATCTCTGAGGATATTCTGGAAGAGGATGTTGACACTTCCCATGTTCCCAAGTCACCAGAAATCACTGACATAAACCCTCCCTCTGACCCTCCCGAAGTGGAACTGATCATTTCCCTCAATGCTCTCACCAGCTTCTCTGCCCCCCAAACCCTCAAGTTAATCGGTTACATCAAGCACCGAAAGGTCATCATTCTGGTTGATAGTGGCATCACCCACAATTTTATTCATCGCCGCATTGCCCAAGAAACTCATTGCTACATCCATGTTGTCAACAATTTCCAAATCATGATTGCCAATGGTGGTTCTATGAAATGTGGCAGGCACTGTGAAAATGTGCATCTCCAAATCGGTGACTACCACCTGAAATCCCATATGTTTGCTATTGACATGGGCGGTTGTGACATTGTGTTGGGTGCAGACTGGCTAAGGACTTTGGGTCCCATTCTCATGGATTTTCAGAACTTAACCATGCAATTCGACCAAGGCGGCCACCAACATAAATTCCAAGGCCTCACTGCTGGTTCACCTGAGGTCATCAGTTCTCATCGCATGGAAAAACTGCTCAAGAAAAACTGCTCAAAAAAGGTCATTCTGGTGTCATTGCCCAACTCCATGCCATACAAGCCACAGAGACACCCCCAGTTCCCCAAGACCTCCAATCCCTCCTTTCTAAACATCAAACGGTATTTTCCACTCCCCAAGGAATCCCTCCTTCCCGCGATGCTCATGATCACTCCATTCCCCTTGTCCCAGGAAGCCTTCCCCCCAATATACGTCCATATCGCCACCCCTTTGCACAAAAAAATGAAATTGAAAAACTGGTCCAGGAACTCCTTATTGCCGGCGTCATCCATCCTAGTACGAGCCCTTACTCCTCTTCGATCGTCATGGTATTGAAGAAAGAAGGTTCTTGGAGAATGTGTCATGACTTCCGTAATATCAACAAACTGACCATCAAAGACAAATTTCCCATTCCTGTCATTGATGACCTCCTAGATGAATTGAGTGGCGCCCAATTCTTTACCAAACTTGATCTTTGCTCGGGATATCACCAGATATGTATGAAAGAGGCTGACATTCCCAATACCGCCTTTTGGACTCATGAGGGCCACTATGAGTTTTTAGTCATGCCCTTTGGTTTGTGTAATGCCCCCTCCACCTTCCAGAGCCTCATGAACCATGTCTTCCGCCCTTTTCTCCGTCATTTTGTCTTAGTTTTCTTTGATGATATCCTCATCTATAGAAAAACCTAGAAAAACCATCTTACTCATGTGGATCAAGTTCTCTGCCTACTCTCTCAGCACCAACTTTTCCTGAAACAGTCCAAATGTGGTTTTGGTGCCTCAGAAGTAGAATACTTGGGTTGTCTGGTGGGAAAGGATGGCATCAAGGTGGACCCGAAAAAGATTGAAGCTATGCAAGACTGGCCACACCCAAAGACTCTCAAAATCTTGCGTGGATTTTTGGGCCTCACAGGGTATTATCGCAAGTTCGTTAAGAACTACGGAAAGATTGCAACACCTCTCATGGCTCTCCTCAAAAAGAACTCTTTCACTTGGACTCCAACAGCTACTCAAGCTTTTCAAACCTTGAAGATGGCCATGTGAACCACTCTGGTTCTGTCCCTTCCTGACTTCACAAAGACCTTTGTGTTGGAATGTGATGCCTCAGGGAAAGGAATCGGTGTTGTCCTTATGCAAGAGGGTCAACCGTTGGCCTTCACTAGCAAGCAACTGTCTAAAAGGAATCTGGGCAAACCCATTTATGAAAAAGAAATGTTGGCGGTTATGTATTCCATTGAGTTGTTGTGTCCTTATCTCTTGGGGCAATGCTTCCAAATTAAGAGCGACCATCAAAGCCTCAAGTACTTTCTAGAACAACGCATTTCCTCCCAGGAACAACAAAAATGGGTGACTAAGCTCTTTGGATATGATTATGAGATCATTTACAAGAAGGGCAAAGACAATGTTGTGGCAGATGCACTGTCTCGTAAATATGAAGATGAAGGATCCCTTTTTTTCTCTTTCCTTCATTGTACCCGATTGGCTCCAAGCTGTGCGCCAGGAATGCCTTCAAGATCCCAAAAGTTCGCATTTGATCCAACAACTGCAAAACAAGGCTCCGGCTCCCCTAGGGTACTCTTGACTCTAGGATGAGCTTCGATACAAAGGCCGCTTGTATTTAAGTAAACAATCCAAGCTCAAATCCACGGTGCTTTCTGAGCTTCATGCTACACCCATAGAGGGGCACTCAGGGTTCACCAAAACATATGACCGAGTCAAACATTCTTTTTTCTGGGATGGTATGAAACAGGACATCTGTAAGTTTGTCACTGAATGTGAGGTGTGTCAACGCAACAAGGGAGAAATAGTCAAATCTCCAGGCACCCTCCAACCGCTTCCAATTCCCCCTGCTATTTGGAAGGATATCTCTATGGACTTTATTACAGGCTTACCCAAATCGGGGAATAAATCAGTCATAATGGTTGTAGTGGATCGCCTTTCCAAGTATGCTCATTTTTGCGCTCTTCACCACCCATTTATTGTTTAAGCTACAAGAACTGTTTAAGCTACAAGGCACACAATTGCATCTCAACTCATCTTATCATCCCCAGATGGATGATAAGATAGTTTATGTACTCGATTACAGACCCTCGCAATTAGTGATGTGCATACATCACTAATATTGTCCTTAATTTGGATAAGATGAATACACAAGTTGAGTTAACTCTTCCGTTTATAACATTCCTAACAAATGATCTCCAAAACCTCTTTGATAGAGACTTGCATGTTCTATAAGTGCGATTGATGAAAGAATGCTTGAACTAGCTTTTAATCAGAGAAAATGCCACATGCTTGTACAAAATACTTGCAATGGATTTAATTGAAAGAACAATTCTTATGATTCAAATGGATCTTAATCAGACCAAATGCCAAGTGCTTTTAAAAATTACCTGTAGTGCCTTTGATTGAAAACAAAGTTCTTAAGTTTGTGTTATCAATGCACTAACCGATTACTGTAGTGATTCTCAACAAACAATATCTACCATCACATGAAAAAATTATGTTCATAATTGGGGTAATTGAAATTTATTTGATTGTATTTTAAGATATTTAGTACAAAGATCTCCAAATTCACATTGTTGGTGTTGTTTTTTTCTAGTTCAAAAAGTTTTGTTTGATTTTACAAATAGTTTCGAACAATTCATAGAATTTTTGCATAATTTTTGGTCAAATGAATTAATTTCATCGATATATCTTTGTGGACATCAAAAATTCTTTCGAAAACCTAAAAGTGTTTTGCTTCAAGAATGATTATCCACTTACCTCAAATGATTTGATAGAAGTTACTGCCATAAAAAAATTTCCACAAATTTCCTAGCAATTTGATTTACGTACTAAATAAATATCCACAAATTCACTATAATTGTCAAATTACCTCTTTCATATTCTAGATTCTTCTATCTAATTCATAGATATTTTTAGGCATTATAAAAAATTTAGTAGAAATCTCCATCAAATGACTTGATTGCAACAAATTTTGCAGGACATCGACAAAGCTGTATTGAAATGAACAAAGTTCATTCATTGAAGAATATCCAACATAAGAAGCACAATAGGTCAAAATCCATAAAGGACAAGTAATATATAAATAATTGAATAAGATATGAATGATTGATATGATGATATACATTGATGAGTGGCCTTCACATTTTATAAGCCTTGGGGTGACCTTTCATGTCTTTTTGTGATGCACATTTTAATAATTATATTAATATCCTAAGTACTATAGTTAGGAATATATTTATGAATAATGTTTATTTTAATAAACATAACATTGCCTTCCCCTTTAGAAATGTTTTGTCCTCAAAGAAAATTTATGGAAAAGTTTTATATCTTATTCTGGCTCGTATGCCTTCTCGTGATTGTCTATTCTTGAAACTGTGATGGTTGGTGATACAATATGATTTGATCTTCTAAGTTTTAAGCATAACTATCGAATTGTGAAAGGGTCTAATCATCCCAATTCGATCCCTTATGCAATGCGCTTATAGAGGCACCAAGATGAACATTCATTTTGATACCCAATTGTACTAACATTAATATTCTTGGAATTATAGGTCAATTTATTTTGTTCAAAGCGATGTTGATTTACTAATTGGTTAATTTAAGTATCGGTTATTGTGATTAGGATGTCGATAAGGTGTTGTTATAACATGATTTTTCCTTATCATACTTGCAGTGTTTTCTTGATTCAATTTTGGTATTAATTCTTCAACGATGGCCTAAAGATGTCAATCTGTGTCACGTCTTACTATTCTTTCACGGGTTGCTCCATGGCACTGCTACACTTCGCGATTTTATTATCATTTTGAGTTTGTCGGGGTATTTTTGTTTTATCATATCTCTTCTCAAATGTGTCTATGTGATCTAACAAGCAATCGTGTCCTTGCTTGGTACTATCAGAGTGACAAGTCTAGAAGGACCCTATAATTCTATTTGGTAGTGCTTTATTGATCTTCGTGCTTGGAATTATCGGTGCACTGGTTTGATTATGTCTGCAATTATTTGGTGAAACTTGTGGGTTCTTCAAATTTTGGGGTGCTATCTTCATGAAACTTCAATGAACGACAATGAAACTTCACCTTGCTATGGAATTTAAACTTCAAATGGCCAGGGCCACATTTACATTTTAGTCAAAGAGCTAGGAATCAAAGAAACTATGGTAAATTGGGCAAATGTCAGGATCTGAAAGAATCAGAGATCAGAGAATGAGAAAAGAAAATGCGGTCAAATACCTGAATCATAACATGGTTTCCATACCAATGAAATGGACAAAGTTCATTTACTATTGAATATCCAACATAAAAAAAATATAATTGGTCAAAATCCATAAAGAATAAGTAATATATAAATAAAATATGTAAAAATATATAAGTAGAAATAACATATACAAATAATTAAATAAGATATGAATGATATGATGAAATACAGTGATGATGTGCCCTTGATATTTTATAAGTTCCAACTTGACCTTTTAAGCAAATCTATGTCGATGATGTGACCTTCATATTTTATAAGTTTCAACTTGACCTTTTAAGCAAATCTATGTCATTTTGTGTTGTATATTTTAATAATTATATTAATATCTTATGTTTATTTTATATACATAACATTTAACATAATCTAGATTACACTTTCATGTTGGCTTAAGTCTGAACTCAAACTATTCTAAATTTTCAAGAAACTAAATGGAATATTTAATTAAAATCTTCCATCAAATGTTTAATGAGCTTTTCATTTGTATTACAGAAATGCTACCAAGAAACTTGTTCAACTAACTATACTTTGTTCACTTATATTTTTTTGACAAAACCTAAATTGGATGACACTTCACCTTCATTTTCTTTGGCTTTATTACAAATTTACCAACACACTATTTCACCATCATTTTCTAGAGCTTCTAAAGGAATGTGTTTGAGTATCTAGCATACAATTATTTTGATAGTTTCATAACTCAAACTTGGCCATTAGAATATTTGCGGAACGTGAAAGTACTAGAATTTCTCCTTGAATATGATTTGGAGATGGGCAATTAGTGCCATTGAAGGTGTTGATTTAAGCTTTGAGAATGACGAGACTAGGGAAGAAAAAGTTAAAAAGAGTTAAGTCCAATGGAAAACAATCCATCAAGATCATATTTTTTCATAGCATCTAAAGCTTTGTGAGGATTGGGAAACTTGACTCCAATGTTGAGGAAATCAATGTTTTTTATCTTTTCCCAATGAGAAATAGCTCTGTCCCTGAAGAAAGCATGAAAATTACAAGGGGGAGAGGGAGACGAAGGTTTTAGACTCTAAAGAATTTTTTTCTTATAATTGTTACTATCATAATTGATTAAAGTGGGCCCATCATAATTGATTAGAAAAACATTGAAAAAAAAACTTACTTATAATAACTACATATATTTACTTATATTCTATTTGGGATTTTGAAAAAACAATTCATAAGTGCTGGTATTATATTTTATTGGAATTGAAATTTTCTTATAAATAGCACAACCACATCATAAAAGTGGTTGATATATGTTGATCGACCTCATTTCCATCTTTCCAAATAAATGTATCTTATTATATCAACCATTTTTATAATGTGATTATGCTAATATTTTAGCATTTCAACTATTCATTGCTACAATGAAAGTAAATCCCTACTCAAAGCCCATAAAACAATTAAACCTTTGATGAAAGTAAAAATCTAAATAGGAAGAGTGCGCATTAAATCAATTGATCCTGTAGTGATTTGATTTGATGACATTGCCAGACTTTATGAACCATCATGAATTTATTGGCATCATCCTGCCATAAATATGGGGCTAGAAGGAATTTCTATGTACATTTATTTTTCTGGGTTATGCATGTAGCAAAGGAGGATAGGGATTGAAAGAGGTATCACCTGCACTATCAAAGCTTGGATCCACTTCACTATCAACATTCAAATTTACTTCCCTATCGGAATTCAAAACCACTTCTCTATTAGAGTTCGTATCCACTTTCCTCTCGATATTCAAACTCACCTACCTATGCAAAATAATTACAAACAAAATCAAATCTATTGTAACCTCAAATCCTTGGGTTTTGCAAAAAGAAAAACAATTAGACACAAAAGCAAATATATCGTAAACTCAAATCCCAATGGACATTAATGCTATATAATTCTTATTAATTTTAAGATGTGAATTTATAAAACTTACAGGAAATGATTATTGAATGACACATATTCTTGAATTTCTAAAACGTACAGGAAATAGATTATTGGATGGCTTATTTTTTGGTAAGAATTCAACCTATGGATATTCTAACATAATCAACTTTTCAATATTTGAATATAGCCAGTAATGCATAAGCTAGAAAGAAACCCTAAAATAATTAAGGCTTATAAGTATTGTATTGTATATGTAAAGTAAGTTGTTATAGGCTCATGGGTATTCACTACTTTCCCTGTTGCAGAGAAGACACCAATTCATAACCTCGAAAGAAACCAGAAAAGAATTAAGGTGTGTATTCTAGATGCAAGATACCTACTCCAAAGTGATAGAATATTCACACATTTTCACAGTTGCAGAGAAGACAACAACATTGTGTCGCACAATATTGAAAACTCCCCATCCTTCTTAAACAACCCACCCAGTCTCATCTGCAAATAAAATCTTTCTTATTGATCAATTTCTAGAATTTGCATCCAGTTCCATTCTACAGATACACATTATATGAAACGAACGCACCCACTTTGCACTCTACAGATAAACATTACAAGGCACAGTATATGAAACAAACATTCCCACTTTGCACTTTGCAGATAAACATTACCATGCATAGTATATGAAATGAACGTGCCCACTCTTTAGATAAACTTTACCACGTGCAATACTCATGGACCAACTAACACTCAAAGTACCCTAAAAAAACCTAAATGCAATAATAAAAAAACAAATCATAGTAAAAAACTTAGAAATCAAAGAAAAGTAAAAAATTCAAACACAATAAAACATTTCAATCTAAAGTGGATTTTCATTGTTACACTAATCATCTTAATTACCTATTTTAATGATGAACGTGTATCTTTTGTCATGCAAGTGTGACTACTAATAATATTCTGAGCGTATAAAAACGTGGCCATTAAAATCCCATCTGTGATTAAAAGGCCATTAATTGTGGCCATTTCCAATAGATGTACACATTCGACATAATAGAATCCCTACGAAGTATACATTCTCGGTTATCAGAAAATCGAGATTAGCAGGGATGTCACCTTCGATGAGGATCTATCTTTTCACAAGTCAAAGCAGGGTACTGCAGAGGAAGATCGTGAAGAAGAGAATGGAGTTCCTAGAGCTACGGAGACAAGAGAAGTGGAAGTAGAGGAATCCATTCTTGAGGATCAGGATATGGCCAAACCACAGAGCCCCATGGAGAAGCCTACATAAAAGAGAAGACCAAATTGGGCACAAGAGGCCATCAAATATGTAGAGAGGTATGGTGCCCAAGATGTATCATCTAGGAAAGTCAAGAAACCAAAACCATATCCCGGTTATGTGGCATTATTGTGTGATATCATTGATGTAGAGCCTACCAGCTATGAAGAAGCTATACGAAATAAAGAATGGAAGGATGCCATGGTCGAGGAATACCAGTAATAGTGAATAATGATGCTTAGGATGTGGTTCCTAGACCCAAGGAAAAATCAATTGTGAGCTCCAAGTGGATATTCAAGACGAAGCATGTTGTAGATGGAAGCATTGAGAAATACAAGGCTAGATTTGTAGCACGAGGATTTTCTTAGAAGGAAGGAATTGACTACAAGGAGACTTTTTCTCCTATGGCAAGAAATAATTCAATAAGGGATATTATTTCAATAACTACTGTGATTAAATGGAAGGTTCATCAGATGGACACGAAGACGACATTTTTGAATGGGTTAGTAGAGGAAGAGGTTTACGTGGAATAACCACAAGGATTCGAGACACATGACAAGGAGATAGATGTGTGCAGGTTAAATAAGGAATTATATGGATTGAAGCAGGCACCAAGAGAATGGTATGGTCATATTGATGGTTTTCCGATGCACTTGGGATTTACCAAGAGAAATGTAGATCCTAACCTTTACTTCAAGGTTGAGGATGATGGACCAATGATATTAATGTTGATTAAGGTTGGTTGTCATTGATGTCAACCCTTGAAGAAAGCACCGTAGCACAAAGGTTTGGGTAATGGGACCAATATTGTTTGATGTAAATATGACTCATTATTTTTTTTTGATGGTTGATAAGAAGTAAATATGGATTAACTCCAAAGTGGTCCCCTTATGGTGAAATCCCTCGCAGGAAGACGCTTTGTAGAGTAAGAGAACCCATGCTTAATTATGGAATAATGAGATGAAGGACATTGCATTTTTCAGGGAAACTATCCTAGATGGATATTTATTGTCATTCCATTTTTGGTGGTATGTAGAACATCACATAACTCCTCACGGTTAGAGAGTTATGGCCATGAGAAAGTGGAGACCCTAGGTTTGGGTAATGGAGCCAAGTTTGTTTGATGGGTAAAAATATGAGTTATGATATATTTTTAGATAATACTATTCTATATGGATAGTACATGTCATACCATTTCTGGTGGTATGTGGAACGTCACATAACTTCTCACGGTTTGAGAGTTATGGCCTTACGAAGTTGGAGGACCCTCACATGTCATCTAGAAGCCCCAAAAGGTCAAAGTAGTCAAAGTGGTTTAAGGGATTTTAAAAGGTAAATAATAAAGTGAAGTAATGAGTGTACTATAATTCAAAGTGAATACAAAACAAATTATTTAAATAATAAATTTAATGGAGAAATTAGAAGTGGGTTAACCCTAAATAAGGAAAGTGGGCAAAGTGACCTAGAAGATGTTTTTAAGGAAGCTACTTGGAGAGTATAAATAAGAGGCTAGGCTCTCTCATTTTAATCACACTTGAGAATATTGAATATCTATAGGTGTCTGAGGAAACTAAGTATATCTAAGCTGAAATTCTGAGGGAAGGTGAAGAAAAGAAGGCCGAAATGCAAGGAAGGATAAATTCTTTTGATGGTGCTTTGTAAGGTATGTTATTTATAGGTCATCTCACCATTTTCGCTATAACTTTTTTTTGTAATGATTCAGACCATGAAATTTCTATGCCATTGAGAAAACATATCCAAGTATATGTGGTAAAAAATTCATTTTGTGGGTCGTTGTATTTTTGGAGTTACACTTCGTGGAAAATAGGGTTTGTGGCTAGTCCTGAAACTAGTCAAAAAAAAGTGTTTCGGGTAGAAACATCATAACTTATTCACAACAGATCCAAATTCAGTGAAACCAAATTTTTTGGTTAGGGTAAAGTCTCTAGTATACTGTGTAATGGTTTTAGATCAATTCAAAATATATTCCATGCAGGGCATGATCTACAAGGTCGCTCTATAGAATAAGATATAATTCAACAAGGTATGTCATTTTTGCTATAATTCTTTTTCTGAGAAGTTCCAAGTAGTGACACCTGGAGAAATTTCATAAAACACATTGAATAACATTGTGTATCAGTTTCAGATATTTATACATTACAGGTACAAAGTTATGATTACTTCAAGTTAGGGTTGTTGACTAATCCAAAACTAGGCATGTGAGACTAAAGAAAAGTTTGATGAAAATGCTAGTCTCTTGTTGTTAAATTCAAGGAAGGTTTGCAGGAATGTGATCATATACACCAGGTCTATTAAAAAGCTACAAATCATATTTGGATGATGAAATTGATGAGGTATTTTGGTTGAGGTACATGTTGAGTATATGCTTGAGACAAGTAGTTGATGAGTTGGCACACACATGAGGTGTATAGTTGACGATGTTGGTACATATTGATGAGTCATAGTTTATGAGTAATTGAAACATGATTGGTACATACTTGGTACATGGTTGGATGCACTTTTGTATGGTATAGGTTGATTACAAGTTTTTTGGTACAGGTTGGTGCATGGTTGAGGCACTTGTTTATGGTACAGTTTGATTACATGTTGAGGTACAGGTTGATGCATGGTTGATTCATGGTTCAAATTTATTGGTACAGGTTTACAATGGTATATCTCACAGTGATAGTGTGACAATGGTTCCATCATTCTACTTCTACTTCAGGGTGGTTGGATAGGGTAAGGATAGGTGGTTGTAGCCACCTTTCGGTTGTAGCTGGAGAACATAGGGGGTTGTAGCCTCCTTATGGTTGTATCTAGAGAATTTGGGAGTTGGAGATTCCCTCAGGTGCCTGAGAAAATAGGGGGTTGGAGCCTCCTTCCAGTTGTAGCTGGAAAACAAAGGAAGTTGGTGCTTCCAATGAATGTAATTCTTCAAGACATATAAGAAAAAACATTCTGTGGTTTTCTCCTGATTTGGGTTTCCACGTAAAACACTAGTGTATTGTGTATGTGTGTGATTGTTTATTTCTTATTTCTCATTATTGGATAATAATTCTACATTGATATAACATTTGAAGAAAAAAGATTATAATTACGCTATTACTGATTCACCCCCCCTCTCAGTAATCCAACAATTGGTGTCAGAGCAGGTTCCTTCATAAATCAGTATAACCACTGAAAGGTAGATCATGGAGAGTGCCAACTCATATAAAAATGGAATACCACAGTTTGATGGACAAAAGTATGATTTTTGGAGCATAAGGATGAAGAGATATATAAAGGCACAAGGATTTCAAGTTTGACAATCAATTGTAGATGGATACACAACACCAACAGTTCCACCAACAAATGACAAAGCAACGAAACTCAGCAAGAATAATTCCAAAGCCAAAAATGCACTTTTGAATGGTCTTAGTGATATGGTATTCACCAAAGTTGCACATTGTAAATCTGCTAAAGAGATTTGGGACAAGCTTCAAAATATTTATGAAGGAGATTCAAAATTCAAAGAAGCAAAGCTTCAAACTTACAGAGGTCAATTCAAACAACTAAAAATGAAGGAAGATGAAGATATCACAACCTACTTCTTACGATTCGATGAAACAATGAATGCAATAATAGGATTGGGAGAAGAAATTGAATAATCTGTAATTGTTCAAAAGGTTCTAAGATCTCTTCCTATGAGATTCAACCCTAAGATATCAACACTAGAAGAAAGATTGGATCTAAACTCAATAAGCATGGACAAACTGCATGGAATTTTCACAACATATGAGATGAGAACTGAACAGGAAAATCTAGATGTAAAAGAAGAAACCTTCAGAGCATCCAAAAGATCAAAGCAAAAGAAAAAGGAACAAGAAGAATATAGCAGGAACAATGACATCTCAGAAGATGATGAATAAGTGGCCAACTTCGTCAAAGTATTGAACAAGGGAACCAACGGTAGGTATAGAGGTAAGATCCCTTTAATTTGTTTTAATTGTGATGGTATTGATCATTTTGCTAACAAATGTCCTCATAAGAAAAAGAGAAATAATGAAGGTTACTCAAAAGGAAGACACACATATAAAGGAAAAAGAACTACAAAGAAAGTTTTCAAGAAAAGATTATACACCAAAGAAGACATCTCATCATCAGATGAAGATGAAGTCAGTGACAGTGAGATAGGAAGAGTTCTATTCATGGCAGTAAAAGACTCTGACAAAGAAGACTCCGCAGAAGAATATGAAGAAGCCGAAGAAGAATGTGAAGAAGTCGAAGAAGAAATTGAAGAGGCAAAAGTTGACTATCGTTAAGAATTAATGTGTGACATAGAAGTTATCAGAAGAGAAAAGAAGAAAAACAAGAAACTACAAGTAGAACTAGACAAGAAAAATGACACTCGAGAACTAGAACAAATGATCACAAAATTGAAGGTTCAAATAGAAGAAGATAAAAGAATTGAAGAAGCACTCAAAGAACAACTAGAAGAAAAGGACAGGATCATTGGAAACTTGGAAGCAGAGATTGTCACATTAAGAAAGGATATTCAAAAGAAAAATATGAAGAATATCTCAAAAGTTTTGGATGAAATTATCAGTAGTAAAAAATATCATATTGACAAGTCTAGACTTGGACACATTCAGACAAAAAAGGGATCAAGATCCAAAACAAAAAAGCAAGAAACAAATCCAAAAATCTATGCAGAAACAATCACAGGGGACAAGAAGATATACAAAGAAGATTACAGGAACTCCTCCACCGAGAAGATTCAGATTTCAGAATCAACAATAGACAGATAGGCCTAAAGAAGAAGAAGGATTCATAAGAGCACCCCCTTTCAGATGATCTTCAACTCCCAGGTATCAAACTATATTTTTGGGTTTATGTTATGCATGTAATAATTTTGGACATAAAGTTGTAAATTGTAGAGCTAACAATAGGAACAATAACAACTTTGAGAGTCATACACAAAGGGGTTATTCAAGAAGACCTAGTGAAACACAAAGAAGAATTTACAACAGATTTGAATCCTTGAGCACTGAAGTGGAATGTTACAAATGTAACAATTTTGGACACGTGGCCAAAGATTGTAGAATGGCAGTCCCTTCTAAATAACCTCAACAAAATAACAAAAGTCATAGACAAGAACCTCAGAAAACGACATGGATAAGAAAGAAAGATCAATATAGCAATGAAGAATGCACAATTTCTCTAACAGTTAAGAAGAAGAAACGTGGTTGGTATTTTGACAGTGGGTGTTCAAAATACATGATAGGTGATAAAGACAAATTTCTTACATTACGAAAGGAAAGAATTGGATCAGTCTCCTTCAGAAATGAGAATTCATCCAAAATCATTGGAGAAGGTACAGTCCGAATTGGGAACAAGAATGAAAAAGCACAAAACATTCTACTGGTAGAATATATGAAACATAATCTTCTAAGTGTGAGTCAAATGTATGACCAAGGTCATAAAGTTACTTTTGATTCATAAAAGTGTGATATAAGAAAAGAAGGTTCAGGGAAATTGGTCGGTACAGCTGCAAGAACTTGAAACAACATATATGTGTTAAGTGAAATTGGAAATGAAAAGTGTTGTCTAGGAAAGGAAGATGAAAGTTGGCTATGGAACAAAATAATGGGTCACATGCATTTTGATAACCTTGTCAAAGTCAGCAAAAGAGAAGCAGTCGGAGAAATGCCCCAGATCTTGAAACCAACCAACACCTTATGCAAGCATTGTCAACAAGGAAAGCAAACAAAGACTAGGTTCAAATCAAAGGAATATTCAACAACAAGACCACTGGAAATTGTGCATACTGATCTAGTTGGACCAACTACAAGAAAGGGCTTAAAAGGTGAGAGATACTTTATGTTATTAGTTTATGATTATACAAGAATGACTGCAGTTTGCTTTCTCAAGAACACGTTAGAAGCTTTTGAAAACTTTAAGATATACAAGGAAATGGTTGAAAATGAGATGGATTCAAGAATCAAATGCTTGAGATCTAATAATGGAGGAGAGTTCACTTCAAAGGAATTTATGGACTACTGCAACAGTCATGGAATAAAAAGGCAATTCTCCGTTGCTAGGACACCTTAACACAATGGAGTTGTTAAAAGAAAGAACAGGACAATACAAAAAATAGCTCGAACAATGATAATTGATTCCAAATTGATAGATATATTTTGGACACAGGCAGTGCATACAACAATTCACATTCAAAATAGAGTAATGCTCAGAAACAACACCAATAAAACTCCCTACGAGCTATGGAAAGGAAGACCAGCAAATGTGAAACACTTCAGAGTTTTTGGAAGCAAATGCTATATCAAAAGAGAAGATGGAAGAATGGGAAAGTTTGACTCTCGTGTGGAAAAAGGAATACTTGTTGGTTACTCAAGTACAAGGAAAGAATACAAGTGTTAAAATCTAAGATTAAACAAAGTTGTGGAAAGCATCAAGGTAACAATTGATGAAACATGCAGACCAGAATCAAAGGAAGAAGAAAACAAATCAATGGAACAACTTTTCTAAGAAGAAGTAGAAGATGAAGTAGAAGAGGAAGATGAAGAGAATCCGACAGAAAAAAAAGAGAAATTTCAACAAGTATCTCCAAATACACCTGGCAAATGAGTACAAAAGAATCATCCTTCAAATCAGATTATTGGAAACAAAGATGCATGAGTTGAGACTAGAAGAAAAATCCGTTCAACAGAACAAACACACCTAGCAATCTTATCTACAATTGAACAAAACTATTTTTAAGAAGCCAACAAGGATGAATTTTGGAATAAGGCCATGGATGAAGAATTGGATCAAATAGAGAAAAATGACACTTGGGAATTGGTTCCAAGACCAAAAAATAAGAATGTAATCAGCACAAAATGGGTTTTCAGGAATAAATTTAATGAATATGGATAGGTTACAAGCAACAAAGATAGATTGGTATGTAAAGGATATGCTCAGATTGAAGGAATCGACTTTGAAGAGACATTTTCCCTAGTTGCCAGAATGGAAGCAATCTGTTTGCTTTTAGCTTATGCATGCTCCAAAAATGTTAAAGTATATCAGATGGATGTAAAATTAGCTTTTCTGAATGGGGAACTTGAAGAAGAAGTCTACATTGAACAACCAGAAGGATTTTAATTGTCAGAGAAAACATATTATGTGTGTAAATTAAAGAAGGCCATGTATGGTCTAAAATAGGCTCCTAGAGCATGGTACTCCAGACTGGATAAGTATCTGCAGCAGGCATGGTTCAGAAAAGGAAGTGCAGACAACAACCTCTACATCAAGGTAAGTCAAGGTAATATTTTATTAATTGAAGTTTATGTTGATGATATTATTTTTGGTAGTGATGATGACACGTTAAGCTAGAAATTTGCAAAAGATATGCATAAAGAATTTGAAATGTCGCTACTTGGAGAACTATCCTTCTTTCTGGGACTTCAAATATATCAAAGCAACCAAGGAATTTTTGTTTCTCAAACCAAGTATATCAGAGAAATGCTAAATAGGTTTGGAATGGAAGATTGCAAACCGGTTATCACTCCCATGCAAACCAGTTTCAAGTTGAGCAAAGATGATGATTCAAAGTCTATATATCAAAGGAAATACAGGTCAATGATTGACAACCTATTGTATGTGACAACATCTAGACCAAATGTAATGCAGGCAGTTGGACAGGTGGCACGATTTCAAGAAGCACCAAAGGAATCACATGTATCAGCAGTGAAGAGGATTTTCAGATATCTCAAAGGAACATAAGAGTTTGGGCTATGGTATCCAAAAGGAAAGGATCTATCACTAATTACCTACACAGATGCAGATTGGACAGGTTGTATTGATGACCGATGAAGCACCAGTAGAACAACATTCTACTTGGGCGAGTGTTTAGTATCATGGCTAAGCAAGAAATGATCATCAATATCTCTATCTACAGCTGATGTAGAGTATATTGCAGCAACAACATGTTGTACACAGGTTCTTTGGATGAAACAAACTTTGACTGATATACAGGTTAAGTATGATGAGCCCATTCCAATATATTGTGATAATACAAGCGCCATCGGTATCTCAAAAAACCCAGTGATGCACTCCAAGACGAAGCACATTCCAATCAAGTATCAATTTCTATGGGAACAGGTTGCAGAAAAGAACATCAGAGTTGAGTATGTGGGCACAAAAGAACAAGTGAAATACATATTTACAAAACCACTTCCACGAGAAGCCTTTGAATATCTTCGCCAAATACTTGGAGTTATTTCTACTCCAAAATGAATTCTTTTTTAATTATTTTTGAATTCTTATCTTATATGACTTATATGAACACGAGGAAGCACCATAAGAGGACAATTCAGTCAGGGGAGGCAGACCCAGATGGAAATATACCTTTGCCATTGATGAAAAAGGGGGAGGATTTATCAGATGCAGAGGACAGAGGCATGGTTCCAGGGGGAGCATGAGTGATATGATTTCATTATTGTATCAGAGTGTTTCCATCAATGCCAAAGGGGGAGATTGTTGATTAAGGTTGGTTCTCATTGATGTCAACCTTTGAAGAAAGCCCCATAGCGCAAAGGTCTGGGTAATGGACCCAATATTGTTTGATGTAAATATGACTCATTATTGTTTTTTCATGGTTGAAAAGAAGTAAATATGGATGAACTCCAAAGTGGTCCCCTTATGGTGAAAGCCTTCACGGGAAGACGCTTTGAGGAGTAAGATAACCCATGATTAATTGTGGAATAATGATATGAAGGACATTTAATTTGTTAGGGAAACTATCCTAGATGGATAGTTCTTGTCATTCCATTTCCATTGGTATGTAGAACATCACATAACTCCTCACAGTTAGAGAGTTATGGCCATGAGAAGTTGGAGACCCCAGGTTTTTTTGATGGGTAACGATATGAGTTATGATATATTTTCAGATAATACTATTCTATATGGATATTACATTTCATTCCATTTCTGGTGGTATGTGGAACGTCACATAACTCCTCATGGTTTGAGAGTTATGGCC